>JANHFP010003806.1:57516-69986 GCA_032468135.1 Calamaria suluensis | reverse complement strand
CTAAAACATGCTTTTTCCTACTCGTGAAAATATAATATTCTGTCTTTATTAATATTCTTAAAATGCTTCATTCTTCTGGGGGGGGGTCAGTGCTAACTTCCTACAGGACAAAGGAAAGATGAATGGCTAGAAGGCTGTTGTGGCCTACATTTTTGTGTTATACTGTGTTCTTGCTTCCAGTAAAGTTTCCATCTACGTACAACAAATGTAAGTTTCTGGCGACTCTTAAAAAGGATTGAAGCAGCATGCAACAATTGGAACAACTGTAATGATTCATAATGGTTGATTTTAACTTATTTATGTTTTAATGTGTATGGCTAGATATATTGTTATGATGGTCAGCTGCCCAGAGTTGCCTTGTGGTAAGATGGGTGGCCAATAAACGTTATAAATAAATCAATAAATGCAGCCATACTTCCCCTTCTGAGGAGAGGGAATGCCCATTTAACAGGTCAAAGGAAGGACACACTACTGAACAGTAGTTCTATAAGGAAGAGAATTAACAAATGAGTAATCCCAGTCGATACTTACTATCAGAAGCATGAGATATTCTGCACCACTTAAACTCAGGAATTTCATCACTAGGAGAGTTAAGCAAAGCAGCCATAATTCAATTCATTTATATTGAGCCCCATCATACATAGGTCCATGGTCCCTCGTTGTGTTTAAAAATGCCTAGCAATTTACAGCATCCAGAATCCTCCAAGATTAGGTCATATACATTGCTCAAGGTGCCACATAAAGAATAAGAGGGTCTCAGCACCATTTCAGAGTATCAATTATTTAGCAGTCTTAAATAACTCAGTCTTCTATAATCCCCATCCGAGTGGATTTAAAGCTCTACAATTTTTATTTTACTTGGCTGAAATCCTATAAAGCTTTAGCTTTCATGTCAAAACTTCCTCACTAGGCAACCAACCCTTCTAACTTTTTACCTTCTAACTTTCTACCTTTTGCTCAATGTGTTCTTAGGGGCTGGGAGCAGTGGTGAAATCCAATTTTTTTACTACTGGTTCTGTGGGCGTGGCTTGGTAGGCATGGTGTGCTGTGGCTTGATGGGCATTGCAGGGGAAGGATACTGCAAAATCTCCACTCCCACACTGCTCCAGGGGAAGGATACTGCAAAATCCCAATTCACTCCCCACTACTGGGGGAAGGATATTGCAAAATTTCCATTTAGGAGAAATTCCCACTGGGCCCAGCCATAGGCGGTATTTGCTAGCTCTCCAAGCTACTCAAAATTTCTGCTACTGGTTCTCCACAACCTGTCAGAACCTGCTGGATTTCACCCCTGGCTAGGAGGCCTTGTGTCTAATTTCAAGTCCAAATCCCCAGAATTGTAGGCAAAAGTAACAAAGCCATTGCTTGTCCTTTCAGGGTTAATCTTAGATCTTGTCTTCTTTGCATCTTAAATATTTGACTATTCTTTGTTGCTCTTTTGAGCAAAATGAGAGGTTCTGGCTGGGCTCTGATAGTAAATCATTGCCAGCCTTCACAAAAGAAATAGTCTCTGCCTCTCCAAGGAGAAAGAAAAAGTAATTGCTCAACAAAATATAGGATGGTGGATCCTTAAAATGCAGGAAGAATCCACCTTTCCAGGAGCCAAACTTATAGTGGCTGGTGACTCATTTTAAAAAAAACACCAAAATAACATGTGTCAATGGTTGGGAACATTGGCTTGTGAAATATGTGGTCTGCAAATATAAGAAGGTCAAGAAATGTGACAGAACAATTACTAAGATGTATTAAATCCACTGGCATTTATCATTGAGTTGTTGGGTAATTTTGGACCCTTCATATTGTTACCAGGACTGTTTATCAGTAACTGTTTCTTTGACTTTTGCAGCTCACATTTTGACATCTGTCTAGCTGCCTTGTTTCCTTTCTGCCTGATAATCAGTCCTTGAAAAGATTCTAGAACAGATCATATAGATAAATCATGTATGCACAATGGATTTGTATTTGTTTAATGAACTTCATCTCATTTTGGAATAGGTTTCTTTAGCACATTATGAGAAAGTTGAGTTAGTTTGGTCTAGTGGTTAAGGCAGCAGGGTAGAAATCAGACTAGAAAGAAGTGAGTTCTATTCCTGCCTTTGCCATGAAAGCCAGCTGGCTGACCTTGGGCCGCTCTTGCAGCCTAACTCATGTCACACGGTTACTGTTGCAGGAAAGAGGAAGAAACTGTGTTGTATATGTTTGTTACGTTGAGTTATTTGTAAAAATAATAAATAAGTAAAATATAGCTGTATGCATTGTATATCCTGATTTCGATAAAGCATTTGATAGCATGGCCCCAAAATATTCTGATTAGCAAATATGGTCTGCATCTGTGGTCTCCAACCCCTGGGCCATGGCCCACTACTGGGCCGTGACCTGTTTGAAACTGGGCCATGGGAAAGATGGGCCTGTGTGCATGTGAATGAAACATTGTGCGCGAGCTCCATCTGCTCGCACAAGTGGAGCTTTTCACCTTCAGCTCAAGTGGCCTCTGATAGAGTGAGTGCAGCTTTGTGCATGAGCCACTCACTCATGAAGCTCCAGTCATGTAACCGGAAGGTGGGCATGCCTGCTGCTTGCACAAATGGACCTGTGCACACACATGTGTACCTGTCACTCACACACATTCTCCTGCACTGGGCTGGGCCGTCAAGCTAGAAAGGTTGGGAACCGCTGATCTGGATGACATAATATTTAAATAAATGTATAGCTGGCTGAAAATTGTAGACAAATACTGGGCTCTTTGAACATTTTTAATACTAATCCTGATGAAGGGTGGAAGTAATGCTTATCTGATTTGCAATGTGACCAAATTGGGTGGAGAACACCTAGCTTGGTAACAGTACTTGTAACAATCATATTGGTATAGTGATTGATTGCAAACTGAAGAAAAGCCAGTGGTGTGATTTCTCTGCAAAAAAAGGTAAATTAAATGTAAGGCTGCATCAAAGGAACTATAGTTTCCAATCACAGAAAATAAAAGTTCCCTTCCAGTGATGAGATTCAGCAGGTCCTATCCGGATCATGTGATCCGGTAGTGCCAGCTGAGGGAGGCTCCGCCCACCCACCCAGACATCATCATGTCCCTTTTCTGACCCTCTGCATATGCGCAGAAGGCTCTCCGCATGTGTGGATGAGGCACGTGTGAGCATAGCACGTACAAGTGTGGGTTCTCACATTTGTGAACAGGCATGAAGGTAAGTGAATAAACCCCTGTTCCCCTCTATTATATTTTCATCAGATCCCATTTCAAATACTGTGCATTTCTAGGCATCACACAATAAGAAAAATTCAGAGAAGAACAACAAGAATTATTGAGTCCACATAGCCAGGAGGTGAAAAGTCTAGCTGCTAACAGGATCAGAGTTGGAGAAAATAGACTTTATGGTGAGGAAAAATCAATTTATTTTTATACACCTTCATTCCCAAAATATTATGACAACAACTGATCATTCTCACTTACTAGCTATGCAGTTGTTTTGGAAGTAAATTGTGGTTAGGGATGGTATCCACTAACACTGTCCAAATATCAGAAATGGTAGAAATTATACTGTATTAAGGGAGTATCAAATTTTTCAGCTTTCAGTTTCCAAACATTAGGGGTGCCCAAAAGTTGTGACATGACTTGTGGATTGTCAAGATTTTTGATTAATATAATTTAAGAGTGCTTGGTAAGTAATTACATAAACATCATAACTTTTTAACATTTTGTTTGCTTCATTTGTATTTCCTAGACAGAAGAAAACCCATGTAAACATGCATCACTAGAAAAGTTCTGGGTAAGATTATAACCAAAGCAGAGCTCCAGGAAGCTATGAATACCAATATTAACTTAACAATTGTCTCACTTAGCAGCAGAAATTTGGGGCTCACTTGTGGTCGTAAGCTGAGGACTACCTGTAGTACACTCTTCCCCACAAGCAATCTGAAACGTTTTCCTATTAATCTTAAGCTCTATTATTTTCAACCGAAATTAGAATGCCTAGTGGTCTCACTTTGCTAGGGAATAAAAGAAGCAGGGGTGAAATCCAGCAGGTTCTGACAGGTTTTGGAGAACCGGTAGTGGAAATTTTGAGTAATTCAGAGAACTGGCAAATACCATCTCTGACTGGCCCCAGAATGGGGTGGGAATGGAGATTTGACAGTATCCTTCCCCTGCCATGCCCACCAAGCTATGCCCACCAAGCCAGGTCCACAAACTGATAGTAAAGATAAATTTAATTTCACCACTGCTATATACTGTAAGGCTCAATTAACAGTTAGACAGAACTAGGAGGGGGAGAATTTTTTTTTTTAAAAAACCAATGATTAGTATGAATGTCTCCAATGCTTTGGGGATCAGGCTATTTATAAGGATTTGGGTTAGGGGATCCATTTTATGACTTCAGGAAAGTGCTTCATGGCTTTTTTATGCTGATCAATAGTCTAAAATCATAATTCTGATATCTGGTTTATTTTTTGATGAGACTATAGATGTGGTTATTCTCTCCCCCCCTTCCCCTCCCCTTTCCTCCCTCCTTCTAATTTATATTTTCAGAATTCTTACGATTTGGCCAATGTATATTTTGGGCATGGCATTACTGTATTTATACTCTTGTATGTAATAAAATATTATCAAGAATGACTGTATCCATCTACAGGTTTAATAAAACAAATTGTTTTGCATGCTTGTTGATTGCAAACCCAAAAAACCACAAGGAATTGATTATATTGATAGAAGGTCCAATGATAGTTCTGCTCAATTATGAATTATTTTTAACTTCTAACACGTATATCCTCAATATTAATGGTATTCATGGTTATCCTCTATGTAAAACATATCTTTCACATCCTGATATGTTCATAAGTAATCCCCAATAATTTTTCAATGCATTTGTTGGTAAACAAATACATGTCATGACATAAACCAGTTTTTATGGATAGTATTGATGATTGTCATGGCTGAAGTAAATGACATTAAAGGCAAATGAAGCTCAAAAAATGAAAGAAAAAGAAGGCTCAAAAATATAAGATTAGAGCATTGAGATTACACCTGCTGTAAGATCTGAAAAGTGCTTGTGATACTTGTAGAAGCAAGGGCAGTCAATTTTATTAGAAAATATTTGCTGTGAAAATTACATTTTTGAATCATGAACAGAAAAATCTCCTGTAATAAAAGATATTGCTGCTGAGTTTCCAAGAACTTTGTTGTTTCTACTGATGGAAATTGATGGCTGAAAGGAACAACTGTGATACAATATATGACTTTGCCCCTGAAGCACGTACTTGGAATTTACTTTTCAGTAAAGTGAATTTCATTACATGACTGAAGGTTTTTAATGTGAAGTATGTATTGTCTTACTACTCTAATTCCTAGTGTATAGGTTCCTTGAATAAAATGATTGCTGTAACAAGTGAGACTATTATGGTCTACGATTAATCAATGTCATTATAATATCTTAGCAACAAGCAAATACTTCCAAATATGTGAAAATAAATCAAGGTTGCTATCTCCTTTCCTCTGTGGATATATCTTTTTTTGTCTTTAACAATGTGACAAATGTAGGAAATATATCAAGAACCACAACTCTTATCACTATAGTAACACGAAAGAAAATTGTACCCAGCTATTGCTCACTACCATGATACTTTTTTTCCACAGGAAATGTTGAGGAACTTTCAGGTGTGGGCAGATGGCCACAATACAAACTGACTTGACTTTTTTACTATCTACCATCTCTCATGAAGCTATTGCCCTCCATAATAAAACCTTCTTTTCAGTGGTGGAATTCTTTTTTTTTTTTTTACTACCATGTGTACATGGCTTGGTGGGCGTGGCAGGCATACTGTAAAATCCACATTCCTACCCCACTCCTCGGGGAAGAATACTGCAAAATCTCCATTCCCACCCCACTCTGGAGGCCAATCAGAGGTGGTATTTGCAGGTTCTCTGAACTACTCAAAATTTACTACTCCAGAAGATGTCAGAATCTGCTGGATTTTACCCCTGGTTCTTTTGTTCCCTAGAAAAGTGAGACCACTAGGCATTCTAATTTCAGTTGCAAATAATAGAGATAAAAATTAATAGGAAAACATATCAGATTACTTGTGAGGAAGAGTGTACTAGAGGTTTGGTCAAGCGTGATTAGACTCACAAGGAATTATCTCTGGTGCAGAGGCTCTCCGTGTACATGTAAAGCATCATCACCATCATCATCATCCCAATAAGAGGGTGGAGTAAGAAAGATAATAAGAAGGATAAATAATAATACTAAAAGCCACACTGTGTGAGAAAATACACCCAGACATTGCACAGCATTGTGAGAATTAGATGTTCAGCGAAATGATAGCCTGAGAGAGAGAAAAAAACTGTCCCTGGGTCTAGTTGTTTTGGCCTACAACGTAATATATAGCAATTTGTACTTCTATAACTGTCTGGTTTGGTACAGCAGAAGTACAGACTCCAACGGTTAGACAAGACTTCAGAAAGCAGGTGTCAATTGTTCTTTCTGAAGTCTTATCTAACCGTTGGCATCTGTACTTCTGCTGTACCAAACCAGACAGTTATAGAAGTACAAATTGCAAACTTAATAATTCTTCTGTAAAACTGTATCAACAATTCTTGGGGCAGTCTGAGTTTCCTCAGCTGATGCAGGAAGAGCATTCTTTGTTGTGCCTTTTAAATGATGGCTTTAATGTTACTATAAGTGTCTATTTTAAGTCCTGGGAGATGATAGAACCTAAATGTTTGAAGGACTCTACTGTTGAATGTGATGAAAGGTGATAAAATAGAAAGGCTCATCCTAAAATCCACTTTCATCTCTAGAGTTTTAAGTGTATTCAGCTCCAGACTATTACAGCTGCACCATAGGACTATATGCAGACTCATCACTATCTCGAATGAGGCCAATGACCATTGTATATTCTGCAAAGTCCACAACTTTAACAGAGAGTTCACTTGAGATTCAGTCATTGTTGTAGAGAGAAAAACAATGGAGAGAACACTGAGCCCTGGAGTGGGAATGATGCCTGCTGCCTTACAAAAATATTTTCCAAAGCAAGAGTGTTGCTTTGCTCAGGTGTGGAAGCTGTATCAGTTGCAGTCCTTCTTGGAGAAGAAAGCCTTGGTGACATTGATTCATGCTCTTGTCACCTCCTATATATACTACATCAGTTCATGTCTATGGCACTTTGAAGACTATTCAGAAGTTGCAGTTGATGCAAAAGGCAGCTGACAGGTAAGAATTGGTATCATAGTAGGGGCAAAATCCAGCAAGTTCTGACAGGTTCTGGAGAACCGGTAGTGGAAATTTTGAGTAGTTCGGAGAACCTGCAAATGCCACCTTTGCCTGGCCCCAGAGTGGGGTGGGAATGGGTATTTTGCAGTATCATTCCCCTGCCACACTCACCAAGCCATACTACACCCACCAAGCCAGGCCCACAGAACTGGTAGTAAAAATATTTAGATTTCATCACTATATCGTAGCCGGGTAAAGACATAACAAAAAGGATTACAAGGGCAATTACATACAGAATCATCACCTTAGCCCAAAAAGAGTAGGAGATGAGAAAGAAACTCAAGATTGCCCTATCTTGATTCTCTTTATTATAACCTGGGGAACAACGACAACGGGACTTTGCCAGGCTTTCACATTCCTGTGATTATACCCTGCAACAATAAAATAGAGCTCCAGTAAAATATCCACACATTAGGTAAAGGTAAAGGTTTCCCTTGCACATATGTGCTAGTCATTTCTGACTCTAGGGGGCGGTGCTCATCTTTGTTTTAAAGCCGAAGAGCCAGCACTGTCTGAAGACATCTCCATGGTCACGTGGCCAGCATGACTAAATGCCAAAGGCGCACGGAACGCTGTTACCTTCCCACCAAAGGTAATCCCTATTTTTTCTACTTGCATTTTTTACTTGCTTTCGAAACTTCTAGGTTGGCAGAAGCTGGGACAAGTAACAGGAATCCATACATTACAACCATGCAGTTAGTTCTTCATGACTATGAAAAGGTCCTGCTAGTTCAAACTTATAAGGTCCTATATGGCCAGGACCCCAAGTACCTGCAGGACTGTCTACTTCAGTTGGACCTATTTCTCCAGTTTGTCCATCCTACATTGGTTTGCTCAGTTTGCCCCCCATAAGAAATTTATGGGAAAAGATGCTTAATGCCTTCAATCACAGAATCTAGGCCAGTGATGGCGAACCTATGGCATGTGTGCCTAAAGTGGCATGTGGAGCCATGTCACTTGGCATGCGCAATGTTGTCCATTCCTCTTCCAGGTTTCTGGTACGCATGTGTATGCAATGATCTTTGTGCATGCAGAAGAGCATGTGCATGTGGAAGAGCTGGTCTTCTGTTTTCTGGCGTGAGCATGTGCACCGGCCCGCTGATTAGTGCATGCGCACGCATGGCAATTACCAGAAGACTTGCTGGCTGACGTGCTGGAACCTGGAAGTACCTTATCTCCTGGGCAACTTCTCTTCCTGGTTGCAGCCCTGATGAGTGCATGCAAAGTGCTCCCTTTTTGGCACTTGGTGCCGCATGCATACACACTCCCTTTTTGGTACTCGGTGCCACTCTGCATCACTGGCCTAGGCCCTGGAATAATTTCCTCTGGGGAAACCATGTAGTATCCTGCCTCTAAATAGTTAAGAATGTGAAGCTGTTCATGCTATGTGAGAATAAATAATATCCCAAGAGAAATTCATATAAAATTCCTCAGAAGATCCACGAGAGATGAGATTCTAAGAGCACTGAGGGGCTAAACTTTAAGATTTAGGGGAAAGGAGCTGATAGTTCTTAAGCAAATTCCAAGAAAGATAAGAGAAACCAGACAAAAGTATCAATTTTTAACAAATAAATTGTTTGCCAACCATATTTAGATGGTTGATGCCTGAAGGTGTGTTAGTATTCTGGGAGAAGAAAAAATACAAATTAAACAATATTAGTGAAGCAGAAGCTTTCTACATAGAACATAGTACTCTCCTGGAAGGAGATGAGGTGGGGCCCAGAAAGAGAGGTGAAGAAGATAAATGATTAGAGAAGGAGAGAAAGGAGACTCAACAGCCCATACCCAAAGACTTGGGAGGATTGTCGCCTAGAAAGTTGAGATCACAGGAATGCGAAGCTGTTCAGGAGAGCTTTTCACAAGTTAGATTTTATCATTGGGAAACACCAAAGTCAGTATAATTCTGGTAATTGAGGATATTGCTGTATAATTTTATTTACTTGCTTGTTTATTTATTTTTATTTATTATTTATTTGTATTCCAACTGTATTATATTTACACATAACTAAAGACGGCAAATATATCCAACACCCTTTCTTTCTCCCAGTTTCCCTCCAATAGCAACCCTGTGAGGTGGGTTGCACTGAGGGTGACTAGCCCAAAGTCACACTGTTAATTTTTGTGCCTAAAGGGGGACTTGAACTCACAGTCTCCCGCTTTCTAGCCTGGTGCTTTAAGAACTAGACCAATCCGGCTCTTTTATGCTACTTTTTTTGTAATCTGTTAGAAAAGTGATAGTATAAATATAACTAACCTTTCACATTCTCAATCAAAGGCCAAACTGACCAGGCATCCTGGAGTTAAAGGTGTGGAACACTGGCCTAGCGGAAACTTACAGGAAGACTTAAAAGACATGGGTGTGTCTCTGTTCACTCTGTTTTTCTCTTGTTATTTTTAAAATGTAATGTAGCAGTATCTAATACTAATCAGAGTTCAGGCTTTTTTCTTCTATTCTCTTTCTGCTGCTGCTGTTAACTCTGCTGTCAAGCTTAGCAACTTATCACACTAAAAATAGTTTCTTATCTTCCTTTCTTGGAAAATGAAAGCTAGTCCTTAACAGGCTTAGCTTCAGATCTTTGATGGCTGCATTTGTAATTATTTCATTTTAATGACTTAACTATCTTAAGTGTATTTGAGAACAGGGTTGAGTACATTGATTTCTTGCTCTTTTGCCTTTCATCAGATCAGCAATTATTCATAACTGAAAAGGTGGTTTAGTATAAAGAAGCTTCGGGAAAGAACAGTAATGTAGAGCTTTTCATTTGTGTTCAATCAAAAAAAAAATAACACGTTCATAAAATACCTACAATGGCATCCCCAACTAACTTGGATCATAGACATGATGGAGCATGACTTTTTCCGCTTGCTTTTGGAATGCACATATCTCTGAGAAGGCAGTTCTGCAAAGGTGGGACTATTACCAGGAAAACATGTCACCCTATGTAGCTGGTAAGATGAGGGAACTCTCAGAAACCCAGCTGTAAATGATCACACCAGATTCTGTCCTGGCAAAATTTTGCCAGGGTGGTGCAGTGGTTAGAATGCAGTACCGCAAGCTACTTCTGCTGACTGCCAGCTTCCTGCAGTTTGGCAGTTTGAGTGTCACTGGCTCGAGGTTGACTCAGCCTTCTATCCTTCTGAGGTCAGTAAAACGAGGACTCAGGTTGTTGGGGGCAATATTATGACTCTGTAAAGGCTTAGAGAGGGCTGTAAAGCACTGTGAAGTGGTACATAAATCTAAGCACAATTGCTATGACTAACCTGGTGCTTGACAGTGCAGGAAAGACCAACATTTTGAAGCCTGTTGGTAACCATCAAAGTAGCTTTAAATGAAGTCCTTATTCTACACTGGCAGGATTGTCCTAACAGCAGGCTTGCCGTTGCATTTTGTACCACTGCAGCTTCTGGATCTTCTGCAATGGTAGCCCCACACAAAGTATGATGCTGTAATTCAGCCAAGTGGGGAATCAAGGAATGAGTTAACATCATAAGGAAAACCTGGTCCCACTAGTGTTGTATCTTATGCATCACCCAAAGCTTCTACCTTCTACTGAAGCAGAAGCAAACAGTGCAGAAGGACATCTGAACCACAAATCACCTCCTTTAGAGGAAGTGTGACTCTTTGCAGGACTGACATTGACAAGGTGGTCTATTGTTGATGAACAGCAATGTCATTGATGAATAGCAAGCCTCTATGAGAGGGATTTAATCTAAGCTTGTTTTCCCTCGTCTAGATACCCACAGCTTCCAAGCAGAGATTCAACACTTCAGCAGCATCCCCAACTCAGTTTGAGGTGGCAAAATATGTGTTTGTACTGGCATGCCTAGCTGCCTGGAAACAAATTAGCAAGTTATAAATCTGTCACAAGCCAGAGGTACGCAAGACTTCATTGCATTTAGCCAGAGGAAAACAGCCTTTTTGAGGATAGTCTCACTGAGCATGCCGATATTGAGAAAGTGTGGTCAAAATAACCTCACTGCTAAGGAGATTAGAGAAAAGGGATCTGTCTCCTTTCCAGAGGAGACTTCCATAGTGAAATAGGCAACATATCAGGTGAAGAAGCAGGAGACGAGTAAGAGGAAACCAAAACATTGCAATTCAGGTTATTCATTAGCAGGAAATGCAATTTTGATAAGTTGTTTTCAGCATTGCCCTAAGTGAATGAACATAATAATAAAAAGTCACCCTTGAGCCTCCACCCAGAGCATCCAGATGCCTCAAACTACAGTTGCAAAATCTAGCTTATCGGATCTGTGGACTTCTTAGGTCTATCAAAGTTACTGTCCCCTATTTTTTTTTGTTTTTGTTTTTTCCCTTAAACTGTCTACTGTGGACCTTTCACACCTTTTAAGAGTTCCTTAAGGGGGCGTGCATAAGTGTACCTGCATGCCTACCATCCCTGTCCTACTGTTCCCATGTGTTTATGGCTATGTTTTGCCTATTTATATCTTTAACTGTACCCATTTTTGTGCCAATGTCTATGTTTATACTGTTACTTGTTTCCTTCTACTTGTTGACGAAAATAAATAAATTTAAAAAAATATTGTTGTACAACTTCTCTTACCACATACCTTTCTTCCAGCCTTCCTTATTGGAAGACACTCCCTCTAGCAGGCTTATAGCCTCACAGATGTTAAATTTCATATAATCTCAGTTTTGCTCTAGGAATGATTTAAAATCATGAAAGGGCTGAAGGAATCCCACAGACTAGTGTTCAACTCATACTCCATCCCTGGACAAAGAGAAACCCCAAGAAGGTTGGTAGAATGATTCTATTTCCTACAACCTGAAAAACAGGTACAACGGTGAAGAGAGGATTCCCAAATTGGGTTTGAGGAGAAAGACCAATAAACCTCTTTGGAAAACTAAATAAATGCTTCTGTTTGCCTTCTCTTTCAGGGGTTGAGAGAAACTGACTGTTCCGCTACAGGATTTATATTCTAATGTAATACTGAGAATCCTGAGTCCTGGCTTGTACCTTCTCCTTAAACCACTTCTGCTTTAGCTTCTATCCTTCTTCTCCAGCAAAAGGCAGCAGGACTTCCGCTTCCGCCTCTGCCGCGACAGGGAGAGCGAACCTCGCTCTCCCGCTCGGCCTTCGGAGGGCCCCCCCCAAGGGGGGCACAGGTGGGCTCTCAGAGCTCACCTGCCGGAGGGGCGGCTGCCGGGTGCCCCCCAGGGCGAGAGTGATC
>JANHFP010003806.1:9817-20366 GCA_032468135.1 Calamaria suluensis | reverse complement strand
GTACAGAATTTTAATTTGTCGTTACAATGTGTTTTAAATTCAAAATAATAATAATAATAATAATAATAATAATAATTATTATTATTATTATTACTAAATTATTACTAAAGGTAAAGTCTCCTTCAAGTCAAGATCAAGTTTTATTATTTCATAGATAAACATTCCAGTAAGATGGTTGATTTTTTAGCAACAACACAGAAGTTATTTGCCATTGCTTTCTTCCAGGTTAGGTGCTTAAGTTTTCTTAATACATTGTTCAAAGCAGTAGATATAAACTTGACCTGAGAAATAATCTTATTTTTGGAAGGCACATATACATGCACATTTTTAAAGGGTATGTTTCAGGTGGTCTGCAAATTTGTTACATGCACTCATGGAAGATGAATCTCTTTGGCATAACAAAAAATCTTTTGTTACAGTTGCTTGCTCATCAAATAGATATGTACAACTTTCATAACATAATGGAGGCAGTCATACTGTTTGCCAATCCTATTTGAATTTTTTCTTAAATTCATGCTCATTCATTAAGAGAAAAATAGTATTTCAGTGATGCTGAAGGGCTTATTCATTTGTGTTCATGCTTATTGCCTAAAATTGTGTGTGACTTCTCAGTATTGGAAAACATGTAATCACTGCAGTTGTAAGGTTAGAACAGAACATTTTCTACATATTTTCTCATCTATAATAATTCTTGATGCATTGTGCAAGATTTGCTGTTAACTTTATCAACTATTCTGTTTTGCAGTTGAGAGCTATTATATTTATATTGAAGATATGAGTATATGTAACTGTCAAGTAAAGGTTACTTCTGCAAGTGTGAATTTTCATATTTCTTACTTATTTTATTCCAGTCCAGATGTTAAGAAATAACTGCTGAATATGATGTAAATAAAAAGTTATGATTTATTTTGAAATGGGTAAATAAACATACTTTTGGGAAATATTCCCAAATCTCAATCAATATTTGGCATCTTGATAATTGTCTTTCTCCCTTTGCATTTATGAATGCATTTATACTGTTTTTTTATACTGAATGCAGAATGCATTTATACTGTTTTTCTTAAAATTCTGGACTAAAAAAAGCATCATACTCTTAATTATAACTCACCTGCTCAGTATAAACTACTCCAGAAAACCCCTTCATTTAGTTTGCATCATTGTTGCTGAAATTCCAAATCAGGTGAGTAAGTGCCTGGCATAGATCATACCTGACATGTTTACCATAGTGTTGGCTTTTTTGCTTTGGAGTGTTATGATTTCTGGCGCCAACTTCAAAACTTAGCTGCCCAGTTTGTCTATCTAAAATTTTCTAACTAGTAATTTAAGTACCTTAATTGATAGAGTGTAGTGAATCCTCTCTATATTTGACTGTTTCTTATTCATGTTAATTATAGTAAGCTGTTTCAGGGATAAAATAAAGAACTATGCTGCCCATATTGTCAATTTAATTTAAGTAAGTCCAATGCATTCATATCACTGCCAGACTGTTAACCAATACACATTTTCAGAATAAAAGCTTAGCTTTTATATTTTGAATTTATAATTTAAAAAATGGTAACAAACATTGGGCTTACTCTACTCAGGCATTCAGTAAGTAAAATTGTTTTGCTGTATTTAAGTTAAGTTGCTACCCTGTTTCTCCCAAATAAGATATCCCCCTGATAATAAGCCCAATCGGGCTTTTGAGCGTATGGCAATAAGCCAAGTGCTTATTTCACGGTTCAAAAAAAATAAAATAAGACAGGGTCTTATTTTCAGGGAAACACAATAGTATTTTGAACAGAAAAATAAACATTGGTGTCTGGTTTTTGTTTTGTTTTTTAACATAAGATTTTTTAAGGATTTCTAGTTGAAAAATGTCATTAATAGGTACTTAACATTGTGAGACAAGCGTATAGTTGACTTGTAACAGGAGCTGTGAGTTTGTACATAAATATAAATGCTGATTCAACAAAGCACTGTTTTTGTTGTGCAAATAACCCCAGTCAATTGCTCTTTTAAGCTCATATCTTAAAGCAGCTTGTCTAGCAGCTCTTTTGTGGTCCGATTGACCTTATTTTGTGTAAAACTTCAAGTTTTCCCCCTCACTGGGCAATAATCTTTTCAGAGTGCTCCTCAAGCTGTTGTTCTCCAGATGTTTAGAATTTCTTCTTTTATAGATCGTAACTATATCTGACTGAGGATATGGGAGTTTAAAAATTCATGATATTGGAATAAATTACTTTACCTATCGTATCTGTTTGCATGCTTTGTGTTTCTACACATGCCCTCTTTTATATAAACTGGGCCTTAAATATTATGTGCAAAGATTCCAATTTTCCTTGAAAGTTCTAATTGAATACTTTCTTGAGTGTCTAAACAAGTTTTATTATAAAAGTTTCATGGTTAAGATCAACAAGTCTCTGTGCTGTGCCCTGCCTTTCTGACTTTTTCACTGTTATCCATAATAGTGCCTCTGACTGGGATTCAGCTGTAAAAAAAGAAAAGAAAAAAAATCCCTCGGATTCTAATATGTTGCGGAACATTGCACAAGTCTGAAGATTTATTGGGACAGGTTGCACGCAGTTGTATCTATTTTGACATGTCTTATGAGATACACTGTTGGACAAGAACTTAAGCAAATAATTTGTACCATGCCCTAGTTTAACACAATTATGTTGTTTGAAAAAGTCAGTTACATATTATAATAATTTTGTGGCTAAGTAGGCTTAACTTTATTATGAGAGTAAATATCACTTTGGTTACAGGAATATGCCATCTTAACAATTAACTAATTACAGTTTTATCATTTACTTTTTAATTATATTTTAATATATTTTCACTGTCTACTTAATCTGTATCTTAATATTTAACATCTTAGAGAGATTTTAATTGTTACACAACTTACATTGAATAAAGTAACATTAGGTTTCTACTAGGTGAATAAGTTGTACAGATAAGTTTAGTAGCCTCCTAAAGCAAATTCTTAAAACTCTGACTTTAAGTTAACATTTAAAAATATGAAATAGCATTTGAATTGTTTAAAAGGATATGAAAAGGGTTCACAATATTACATCTGTCAATACTATTTACAGATGCACTTATTGCACACAGTACATACTTTGCATGCTGAGTAGTATGAAGCTAATACCAAGGTGAGATAAAAATAGGAAAGGTATTATTTTGGAGCTATAAATATACAGTGCTGTATACCTATAGCATTATCTCTTTCTCATCCCCTTGTCTGTGCTTGTGCACACACACACACAGACACATTCGGGGGGAAGGGCGCAAGCGAGCGCACTAAGACCAACATTCCTTATTTTTGAATGATGTGAACATGGTTTCTAGTTGATTTGGAAAGTATGTTTTCTGCTATATTATGGGAAAGGGAAGAAATACTAAGGATTTTTTTGTTTAAAACACAATTTTTTCCCTTCTTAAGAACTCCAGAACAGTATTTAATTTTTTAAAAATTATTGTTAACATTTGAATAATATAAACAGTAGGAACCGGTCACAAGAAGAAATGCTACCTACATAATTAAATGGAAACCCCATCTATTTTGATAGAGTTAGTTTATTGGGACAAGGACTTGATATGCGTTTTAAAACAGTAAAGCAATCAGATCTTACTATATATACTGTAAAATGTGGGACACTCAAGAGTGTTGTGAGTTTTGTTTGCTTTATTTATTCTGTTTAATGTGAGAATTAAATTATATTTAAATTATTTTTAATTCTTATTTTTAATTATATTTAATTCTTGGCTTTTTACCTTGCCCTACAAACTTGGAAATATATTTTGCCACTGTTTAAATAGTACAGTAGTTCTCTGAAATACTGAAATAACATCCTGGATAAAACATTCATCTTAATTATAGATGTTTTACACAAAAATAATAGTTGTAATATGTCACCTCAATAAATCTTTTTGATGGCATTGCTTAATTTACTATATTTATTCTGAAACAGCATGTGATTCATATTATTCACTATAATCCCTAAATATTTAATTTTCTTCTCTGTTTTAAAATTGTCTTTTTATCAAAGTCTCTTGATCTTAAATACTTATTTTTTACCATTTTTTGGTTGATTTACTTTAAAACCAGCTAATTTATGAAAATCCTTCAGTTTCTTCATTAAATGCTCAATCACATTCTGAGACTTTTGTAAAATCAAAAATAATCAGCAAAAGCCCTCAGTTTATAAACCCCTGTTTTTAATTTCCAATCCCATGATTTTTTTACCCTGTCTAATATACCCTGTCTAAAACCAGATAAAAGCAATGGGGACAAAGGACGTCCTTCTCTTGTTCCCTTTTGTATCCAACATGGTTTAGTTAAATCACTAATAATATTAACAACAACAACAACAACAACAACAACAATAATATGTGCCTTCTGAATTGTATATATTGACTTAATCCCTTGAATAAAATTCTCCCTAAAGTCTACATATTCCAAAACTTTAAACACAAATAACCAATTCAAATTGTCAAAAGCTTTCTGTACCTCCAGTAAAACCAATACAGCTTGTTTTTCATTATTTTGTTGTAAGTATTATATAATAATAGGACATGTCATTTAATGGTGAAAATTAATTTTTGTAAAAAAAATTTCAGTGACAGGTTCTAAAAATATGTGTTTTTACCAAGAATTCAAATCCGTTATTTTTGCATTTCCGTTTAACTTGGTATGGTAAATCCACGTCTGATCATATAGCCCACAAATACTGTTAATTTTATTTTCTCAAAATTATACCATGTGCTACAGAAATTAAAGATTTTTCTAGCTAAGCAAAAAATAATCCATGCATTCATAAACTAACATCAGAAAGCAATTGTCTGAATTACAAAAATGTTTAAGCAATTCATCGTCTTGTTTTGTTTCGTTCTTTGACATCAGCTGCCAACTTGCTTCTTGGCCTCTGATATAACTCAAATTTCTCACTCTGCTTGCTGCCTCTGTAACGTTTCACACATCTCTCTGTTGATTGGGCATGACAGGGCCACTGTGGTACCAGTGCTTGTATTGGTTCATCAGTGAACTTCTTTATTTCTGCTGTAGTCAGTTTGCATGTCAAAGGTGACTTATATACACTTTCAGATCAATCAATCAATCAGCTCCAGCAGAGTAGATGCTATGGCCATGATGGCGAACCTATGGCACGCATGCCACAGCTGGCACACGGAGCCATATTGGTGGGCACGTGAGCACAGGGATGAGGTAATTGGTGGAGTACATAGAATTATGGTTGTGAGCATGCAGGCGACACCGCCCTGCCACAATCCCCCCCGCTTTTGGCACTCGGTGGCAAAAAGGTTAGCCATCACTATGCTATGGCTTGACCTCTACCCAGTGCATGGCACCATCTGTATGTTAAATATTATCCATTTGATTATTGTTTAAGAAAATGTGAATAGAGGAACAAAAGGCTTAGTCAAAGTAGAATATACTGTTTATTAACATTAAAGTACAATGTCAAATTTGGGCCATCTACTGTAAAAGCAGTGGAAGAATTTGGTAGTTCAAGATTTTGTTTTTCCTGAAAGGGGTCCCAGCCTGACTAAACTAATATTTTTGCAAACATGCTGAAGTTAGTTGCTGTGTACAACCTACTTTGTATTTGTAACAGTATGACTGGACAATGTGTCTCTTCAAAACATTTTTTCTCCCAGCTGTGGAATGAACTTTTCAAATTAATACAAGGCAAAGCATTCATGAGATTTCAGTTAAGAATCTACATACTGTAACCTTCAACTAGTTTAGCAAACTGTCTCCTAAACCAGTCAGTTCCTCTTCAATGTGACATATAGAACATATCCAAAGCAGAGGTCTGCAAAGCCTTTTGAAAGGGCTATTCGCATACCGTATTGAGACAAACAAATTATCCCTCCTCAGAATATCAAGCAGCCATATTCTATAGAAGGAGGATGTCTGTGGGAAGGAGTGCTTTTTACCAGTATTGGCCGCTTTGTGGGTTGACATTTGAGTTTGTTGAAAGTGTATTCATGAGCCTCCCCATTCTTGCCACCACTTTACTTGCTCCCCAAACACTGCCACCACTCAGTGCTCTGCTTTCTTCCCCCTTGGTGACAGCATAAATGTTGTGCTTATTCTATGTCAACTTTCAATCCATCTTTCTATGGAATGTCAGGGGGGTTAGATTGGATTGCTATCAAAACAAATTTGATGAATGGGAAATGTTTATAGAAACTTAATTGAACTGCCACTATCTTAGTATGCTCAATAAGATTAGGGAACAGTTTGCTCCTCTGGTATTTCTACTACTACAGTTCCTCATGGTGTTTCCTTGTTACTTTCAAATCCTTTACCCCTCTTTAGAACCTTCATGAAGCCATCACATTAGTTGTATCCAAGCCCTCCAGTGTCTCTCTAGTGCCCACTAGCAAGTGTATGGAAGCTGGGACTGCTGACTACATTGAGGATTTATTTGCTTTCCTTTTTTATATAGCAAAAGTAAGGATTAGGGTTAGGGTTCAAGCAAGTATGGTGATAAGAAGAGGGCTCTATAGCTGCTCAAGCTGCTCAAGGAGGGCTCTATAGCTGCTCAGTGGCTGATCTCAGATGAGTTTTCCCTTGATGCACATTAGACTATATGAATTGGTGAAATTATTCTATACAAAAGGCTCAGAGTATGCTGGCTTCTTACCAAGTTATACCATGGGAGCAGAGGTGGTGGCCCACTTCACAGATATGTGGAAAGTGAGGTTTCAGGTTCAAACCATATGGAAGTTGGCAGATGGTATCAGTAGACATATACAAGACCATTTTCAGGGGAAAGGGGCTCAGAGTCGCCTTAGAAATGGTGTTTCTTAATATATCCCAAAAACGTTGCTGTGAATTCCTTTGATTTAGCCATCTATGATCTATTCAAGTATAACCGTCTGAAGTACTACCTCATGACTGATCACATGCCATTTATAGTTAGATTTTACACCATTGTTATTCCCCACCAACACCTCCCCACCCTGATCATTGTACACATGCCTGACTCATGAATGGATTTTACATACACATACTCATACACCTTGATCTATGTATTTATGTATTTTTACAGCTCCATGGAACCTTCATTTAAAAATGTTAGAATTCTTTTAGAATTAATTGGGTCATAACATGGTTGGAGCTATAATTCAGGACATGCATGAACACCAGATGGTTCTGTTTTTAAAAGTGACTTATTCTTTCTATGTTGCGGTCCAATTTTGCCTTGCTTTGTCCTTTAAGGTCTGCCTGTTGGATAAGGCCATTTTACTAAAATGCTGGAAAATCTGGAGGACTCACCCCTCAGAAAATTATCTGCAAGCTCCTATTTAGTTCTTTGTTATAATTTTCCATGAGCATTAAAAACAAATGGATATATTTTGTTGGCCAATTAACTAGGAGTCCCCTCAAAAACTTAGATTAGAAGAGATCAGTTTTACCCAGGGTAATATTCTCCCAGATATTTTAGAACAGCAGTCTTTTCTCATCTTTTGCAATTGGAAAATCCTTTAGAATTGTTGCATTTCAGAGCTTCACTGAGAATCTGGAGCTGCAAGGGAGTTTGCTACTATCCATTATAGTAGCAAACACAGCTGTGGTTTTTTTTTGTAAATAGCTGTAATAGTTTGGGAATTATCTGTTAAAGACATAGGGATATGTCATCTAGATTTTATGAGAGACATATCATCATCTGGAATGAATTGTAGCTCAGTGATGATATAGTTCAGTAGCTTTAGTTGGGAACCGTAGATGACAAGTGAAACAAATTAGGAATCTAAATCATAAATGTCTCAAAGGTGACTTTTCAAAAGGCAACTGGACTTCATAAATATTTGGTTGTTTTCTGTTTTATTTTGATAGTTTGGAGATGATTCCTGGATACCAGTGTTGTTACCTTTTATCAATTATTTGTTACCAACCTGTTCCTCAATCCTTTGAACAAAACCTTCTATTTCCATAAATTGTTGAAGGACTAGTTTAGGGTTCCTGCTTACAGGTAGTTTGTTTAATTTTAAAATTACAGAAATTGTCCATATAGCTTCTTGTTTCTGGTTTTCTTTCTGTGAAACCATTTGTGGTATTGCAAATACTAATGGATCTTTTTAAAAATATTTATTTATTTATTTTGTCAATTACGTATTAGGTAATATATATAAGTATAAGCATGAATTGAATACAAAAATTAATACAAATAAAGAGAACATTAGGACAGGAACGGTAGGCACACTGGTGCTCTTATGTACGCCCCTTACAGACCTCTTAGGAATGGGGTGAGGTCAACAGTAGATAGTCTTAGGTTACAGTTTTTGGGTTTTTGGGATGAGAACACAGAGTCATGATTTCCAGAGAATAGTAGAGGACAGGAAGGCCTGGAGGAATGTTGTCCATAGGGTCATGATGGATTGGACACAACTGCACAACTAACAACAACATTTGCTCTCACAGAAATTTACAAGTTATTTTTTAGTTCATTAGGCTGAGAATTCTTGATCCTCTTATTAACCAAGTACTAATTCACTGGGGAGGTGCTCACTTTTTTCTCAACAATGTGCAGTTGTTTTGTATGTGTAACCTTTTATGAATTTCCATCCTGTTTCCTAAGCTCTGAGAAGCTCATTATATCACTCCTGTTGATCTTGAAAAATTAAGTTCACAGCCAATGAGTTGTTCATTTCAGTAGTCCAATAGAAGAACAGAATGGCATTCAGAGAATGCCTCCTTGTTCATTCATTCATGTTGTATGTATTTTGCCTGCTAATTCCCCCTCCCCAACATGAGTGTTTGTTTCTAATGATGAGTAAATTATAAAGCAGCTGAAGCTATGCAAACAATAGGAAAAACTGGTTGGAGACAAGGAATCAGAAGGGCGCTTGGGACACATTCTCATGTTTTGCAGAGCTTCAGCACTGTAAATAGTAAAATTATCTTTTATTCAAAACCAACTCAGCCAGTAAACAGAGGAACAGTGTGATATCACAAAGAGTGGAGAAATCCCTAGAACAGCAGAGAAATCTAATGCTGAAGTGTCTTTGATTCATAGCATCTATGAAAGACCCTCCTAAATGGCTGGATGGTACATATTAAATCCAGAATATAAATGTGAATAACCTGTAGAAGCATTGTAAACTAAGGCTTTATTGATAAGAAACCACAAGAATTTGCTAGAAAATTCTTCAATGCATTTTACAGTGTATGGATGGGAGGGAGATATAAAAAAGTGACATCTGGTGGCATAGAAGTGACAATTCACATACCCAAAGAATTTTTGTAGCTTGGATGGGCAAATAATTTTGCTCAGGCAAAATTGTACAAATGGAATTGGTAATTGGGATTTTTGAGATCTCAAAATCTGTAACCCTGGTTACAGATTTTTTACTTCCCATTTTAGTGCACTTATAATTTGTCTTAAAATAATGTGAGGGGTATATGCTTCTCTTTTAGCATCATTTTCCAAATGCTTCATTAGCCTCACAATTCTTAGAATATGTTATATGAAACAGTGACTGATTCAAAGTCTCTCAGTGAGCTTCATGGCTAAGGGAGGAACTGAGTCTGGATTTTCCAAGTCATAATTGGGCTAGATTCACAACCTGGTTAGAATAGGTTGTACATCATAGTTTATGGCTTAGCATGAATAGTGATTGTACCTTCAATAAACAATAATTAAATCTTGCTTTAATGTATGTCCAGTCAGTGTCTTTTTGGTATCTTTATTTACAGTTTTGCAAGTTTAATGTAATGTGGTATAGCATATGCAACAAACAACTATGTTAAATTATACTTTCTCTTAAATGTATTCTAAAATACAAATATATTTGTAATCTTGCTGAAATACAATGTGATCCATTCAAAATGTCCTGTAAATCAGTTTAAGCACTGAGTTCACAGTTACTAAGTATGACTCACAATGACAAATTTCATATTACTGTATCTTGAATATGTGTTTGCTAAGAGTCTAAAATGATGGCATCATCTTGAATATGGATCACCTGGTATATATCAAGAGATAAAAGACATATTAATCTTCCAAATATTGAAAGCTGAGGCAAAATCTCAATAATTGAGACTAGTTTTTACAGCTGTAGTCAAAATTATTATATTCATTTTAATCATGAAACTGTAAGCAAAGCTGAGAGTGTTACAAACTTCTAGAATGCTACTCATCCTGTTTCTAGCATTATACATCCTATCCCCACTTTGTAAATGTTTAGTAGACTTCCTATTCCTTTCCTACATCATAGTACTTATAGGTAGTACTCAATTTATGACCACAATTTAGCCCAAATCACCCCCACATTTATGTTGCTAAATGAAAATGTTTTTGAGTAAGTTTTGCCCCATTTTATGACCTTTCTTGCCAGTTGTTTAGTGAATCACTGCAGTTAAGTTAGTAACATGGTTGTCAAGTGAATATGGTTTCCCCATTGACTTCGCTGGTTAAAAGGTTGCAATACGTGATCCCATGACTTGAGGACACTGCAACTGATAAAGTAGACCATAACCTACTACTAGATAAAGTAGAAAAATGTGGGTTGGACAGCATTACCACCAGATGGATTC
>JANHFP010003805.1:79099-89891 GCA_032468135.1 Calamaria suluensis | reverse complement strand
TGCAATCTAGTTTGGAGCGGTTCACTTTAAGTTTGTATCTATTGTGTGCTCTTGTATTGTTGTGGTTGAAGGTGAATAGTCCTTGACAGGTAGGACATTGTAGCAGATGATTTTATGTGCTATGCTTAGATCGTACCGAAGGCGATATAGTTCTAAATTTTCTAAACCCAAAATTTATCTATCTAAATAATAGCCTGAGTTTTAAAAATAGTTTGATTGTGTGTTGTACAAAGGTGGTAAGAACACAAATGTTCAGATTTTTTAAAACTAACCTTTTTAACAAGGAACTGGAAAAATGTAAAAAAAAAAAAGAACAATCAGTTGTAGACTATAACTAAACCAAGAGATATGTCTGATGTCTTCTCATCCTCCAGCAGTGCTGATCATCTCCTATTAACAGTTATCATTGATTTTCTTGTAAATTATGTAGTCAACTGGCATTATAACGTTTGAAGAGAAGAATTATAAGAGATATTAGCTTCTCCTATTCCAAATTTTGTTATTATTAGTTCTCAAGAGTCTGGAAGGTTCTCTATTTGTTGCACTATTTGGGAATAAACTGAAACCTGAAATATGTTTGGTAAATCTAGATTTAATGTGATAACACCAATTTAATTTTTAACTTAATTATATTTTTAATTTACTTTTGAGTTTTTCAGGGTAAAACTTTTCAAGAGATAAGTAGGTAAGAATTACAGAGATCTCAAATTGTAGATTGTTTTGATCCATTTGAGAGAAATCACCGAACAGGAGCAGATGCCAAAAAAAATGTTCTGTATATATAGTTCAAACAGAATTTGAGCACATTGCAAAACAAATCTGCTTGTTAATCTTTAAATATTAATGATTAATTATTTTAATTAACTTAATAACTAAAAAGTGAGGTAGCTTGAAAAAGGAAAGGCAACAACCAAGCACATACTCATACATGTGTACACAAAACCTCCAAACCCTATAATTCAAGGTCCTGTACAGAACTAGTTTTTATGTTTATGGTTGTCCTATGTCATTCTCTTCTCTTGAAAGAAAGGGCTGTATCTGAAATATTGCTAGCAAAGAAAAAAGAGGGGCATTTCTTCTGTATGTAAGAGTGTGTGTGTATACACACATTTAAAGGACTGCCCGTCTCACAAAAAGTGACTCTGGGTGGCTTACAACAAAATGGAAGTAGAATAATTTGCCAAATGGCACTTAGTGTAATTAACTTGAGTTATGAAAGTGCTTGAGCAACAACTTACAGAATGGTTTGCATAAGCATTTGTGCAGAAGCAAAATATTATGTTTGATGCACACATAAGTATTTCTTCTAGAAGCTGAAGTTATGTATCAGACAAATATTAACACTGATAAAACCCAAAGAGAATTATATTGCATATTAATTTTACATCATTAGTTATGTTCACAACAATTTATAAATGATACATTTGGGAAATTTTTATCCTTGAGCGGCTAATAACATAATTACTTTTATTTCTTACTTAAGTATTTCATGTAATTATTCATAGTTTTTAAATACTTGCTCTTAGTTTGAGACAAAATTATTGCTAGAAAACCAAATATAGGCTCTGATCTGAAACTTGGCACAAGCAAAATCTGTCATTTCTAATACCTAGAAAATATTCACATATCAAGAAGTGGAGAATCTGCTGCAACTAAAGGATGTATATTTACAAATGGCAAGATGGTGGTGCGAGATTAAAAATATGTGTCGGGAGAATTCAAATGGCCAAAAATACCCATCATCACCAGTACATGTTGATATGCATGCATGCAGGGGATTTAAGTTGTTGCTCACTCTGTACTTATTCTTGGAGATCTTTTGTTTGCCACTTTATATGTGGAAAAGCTGAGCCCCATATTTAAACTGTTAAAGCATGCAATATTTATTTCTGTTTTAAATCAATATTTTGACATAACCATCAGGTTTTGTAGCTTCACAAGGGAAAAGAAACACATATTTTGAATGATTGATTATAAATGAAATGTTTCCTTAAAAACTGAGAACACCTCCATGTGGAGACTATTGGCAATGGTCAAGAACCCAGCTGATTTATTTCTGGCTGTTCTTCAGAGTGTTTGAAATTGTATTTATTTGTCTATGCTGAATTTCTGTAGACAAGCCAATCTCCTATTGACAGGAGACAGTTTTAATTTTTGTCTTTTGGGTTTTTAATTGATTATGGCTGTACACCGCCCCGAGTCCGCAAGGACGAGTCCGCAAGGAGAGGGGCGGTATAAAAATTGAATAAATAAAATAAATAAACCACCTTTCCACTTCCTAGTTACATTCAGCATTTTCTTCATCTCAGAGGGTATCAGCTGTTTCAGCCTCTTAGGGAGGTAATATTATTTTCACAACTCTTTAAAATACATTTAAAAAGTAGTACCACACTCCCCCTCCCAATTATCATCACTTCAATTTTTTGAGATGTCACCAAACAAATGTATACAATTTGAAATGGGAAAAATGCACTGACCCAATGTTATTTCTTGCACTTTCCTATTGACTGGCTGATAGAGACTGAGTGGGTCATCATGTTTTCAATATTTTGAGGATCAACAACAGACAAGTTGTCAGTTGTAAACTTCTTTTGAGGAATGGAAATGATGGTGAAATTGAAGTAGGTGAGTTATCTTTCCCTATCAGCAAAATGGTGTACTTTTCAATCTTAAATATTTTAAGATGAAATTGATTACAGTAAATGAGCAGCTCCTCCTGTAGTTTAAATGGGAATTATAGATTCCTACAATTTACTGCAGCATTTATTCAGTCCGTTCCGTATATCATGTGAATATAACCAGTAGGTCATGTGATCTCAAAAAACTGAATAAAGTAAACCACAATTCAACATATGATATAAATCCAGGATATTTTGTTAACTGTGATTACTGTGGATAAGCACAGCCCAGTAGTCTTTTGATTATTGTATAATCTTTCAAAGTCCATTATGTAAGAAATAGGAACTTTTCTTTATTACTTTCCTCTCCTGTCCTGTCCTGTCCTTTCATTTTATTTTTATTTTATTTCCATATTAGATTTCTTTTCTCTTTTACTACTGTATGTTAGAAGGGAAGGGCAAAACCTATTTGTTAATAATAATTATAATAAAGTCAGACAAGAAGCTATTATTACAAAGCTCCCTCCTTTCTTTTGGTACTTTGGTACTAACAATTGCATTGTGGTATGTTGTTTTGAATTACTACAGTGTACAGTAAACTTGTGCATATACAAATGTACGAGTGTTTTTTAAATCTTCCCAAGGCTGTAGGAGAGACATTTTCCTGCTGCTGAATATAATTGAATCAGTTCTGTCCCTAGCCTAGTGCCTAATCGTAGCAAATCAAAAATCAGAAATTGCTAAGTTTTGATTGTTCAAAATACTGCAGTGCAATCTTAAAAAATATTTAATGTTGCAATGCTTTCATAAATAGCCTTCAAAGGTTATTTCTGAAAGTAAAATTTTAAAAAGGACAGACTTGTTTTAAAAATGAGATGAAGTATAACTGACTTGGAGAGATGTTTCCCTGATCTATAAAAGAGACAGTACTGTTTCTGCAATTTAATCTTTTCAAGTAACCACTAACCTTCTGAAAATTAAAACAACAGAGCATAAGAAATCACACTAATTTAATATTTCACTTAATTTATTCAGTTTACACACTGTTTGACTCCAAATGACTCTGGATTTCTTCATGTAAACATGTGGAGTTTACAAATGTTAAGACCATTTTATTTGTGTAAAAATTGTGTATTAAACTGATTTTTTTTACTCCTTTGAATGCAGGGTAAGTATTTCCAAAAAAATATTGCATCTGCACTTTGGATATTTTGTGTTGGCATTTTGTGAATCACAGTAAGTTTATTTTTGAGTTTATTTTTCACTGTGGTTTACTGGTTCTTTGAGTGAATCCATTATGTTGCTGTGCTTAGTTAGATGGCTGTTTTAGGGGCAGTTACAAAATCTATGCTTAACTCATTCTCTTCTTTGGTACTCATTGTTTGCCATGGGATTTTGAATGAATGAATAAATAGCATCCTCTTGGCAACTCAAAAAGACCACTTAATATACCTTTACTGCTCTCATCCCTACTACATGCAGTTTTTGGATTTTTGACTTAGCATGTCATTCAGGACCATCTCTATTCCTTGCAAACATGTGCTATAAACATCTGGAAGTTACCACTTAGACAATGCTAGATTTAACTTTGCCATATTGACTATGAATATTATTTCTTCCTAGCAGCTTATTCATACTTCTGCTTGGTACAACTTGACACTTAACCTTGATTTTTAAATCTTCTTAAGACTATTGTCATATAGTCATATATTTTAGGCATTGTGAGAAATAACTACCTCCTTGAACTGGAATATAATTAGGAATTAGTAAACTGAGTAATATAGTTATTGTTTATAGCTGCACAAATTGAATTCACATATATTTCTGAAGGATAAACCCATGTATATTATGACAATGTTTGCATAACACACTTATCCATGGTTATCTAAAGGCTGAATCATGGCAACTGGACCAAATTTTGTTAATCTGAGATGTTTGTTGCTCATCCAAGCAACTTTTTCCACTGAGAGTAAAATTAGCTAGAGAGTCAGAGAGTAATTGGAATATACCAACTCTTGCCACACCAACTTCAGAGGTCTCTCCCTAAAATGTTTTACAATATAACAATGAAGACTCAATCATCCAGGCCAAAGGTGTTGTCTGACAAAGCTGTTTGGATAAGCAACAAAATGTCTCAGATTAACAAAGTTTGGTCCACTTGCCATGATTCAACCTTTAAACAGCATTGGCCTGGATGACTAAGTCTTCAATGACATATCACCCATGCTTAATCAAACCATGGGGTACATTAACCCAACTGTTCTGCTTTCTATGACACAAAAAACTATAAACTAACTACATACACAGACTTCATATGAGTTATTAGATTATTCTGTGATTGTTTAATTTGTTCTGAGTATTGCACGCACAATGTTTAAGTGTGTCAAATATTGCTTTCATATGTTTTAAATATTGCTGTACTGTACAGTAGCCCAGTTTTGAACTGATTGAAAAATAAACTACCTGAAATGTTAGAAACTGTACAGATTTGGCTTTTTCGAGAGAACAAATTTTAAAGACCCTTTAAGGGTTCAGTGCCTGGTGAATAGCTAACAATAAGAGATATTCTTCGTGCTTAATTCTCTAGTAACAGAGACCCTCCAGGAGATGAAGTTCCAGAAATAACACAGGGGACAGAGGAAGAGTAGAAAAGAATCTGACTGAGCACTGTTATCTCTTACGTTTGGGCTGTGATCATAAAGGAGTTAAAATGCTTTCTTTCCTCATTACCTCAGCAGGCTGCCATTCATCAGTCTTATGAACTGATGAACTTCCTGTTAGAGTAAAGACAGTTTTGTAATCTTTGACTGGGTTGCTGTGACCAGTTGGCACACATTTCACCAACAAAGTTACTGGGATTTCCTGTACTCTTGACATAAGCAGTTTTTGGTGGTGACTGGGGTATTGTCTTACTCAGTTTTTATAATTCCTTTTAGTCTGTGACCTCCCAAAAAATGAAAGCATCCATTTCTTTGAAGCTATTTTTATTATCTTCTGTCACTTGCCTTTTGGATACCTGCCTATCCTGAATAGTATGGGAAAGAGATGGAATGTTGACCACTTGGTTCTGGGAAGTTGTCAATACTCTATGGTTCATCCCCTTCTGAAAAGGCCATGCCTCAATCCAGTGGTGTTGGATAACTTTTGCCCCAGCTCCAACCCTCATTTTCTAAGAAAAGGTTGTTTAGCTGGTACCAGAAGATCAACTCTGTTGCATCCTAAATAAAGTGAATTATTTAGACCTTTTCAATCTGAATTAAGACTTGGGTATGGGAAGGAAATGGTATTTATTTCTCTCTTGGTGACCTATGTTGAGTTTTGGATGGGGGTAAACTGATGATACCCTATTGTACATTGCCAACCTGAGCCTTGGGGAAGAAGTTGTCAATATCCTATCCCGGTCTCTGTCAGAGACAGAACAGACTGAAGTTAAACTCGAGTAAATAGAATCTGCTGCTAACGATGATAGTTCTATTTCTCCACCAGAGTTTTTCCTTGATGGGCAAGCAGTACCCATCATAGAATACATTTGTGACTTGGTTCTTTCTGAACTCACAGTTCCTGCTAGAACAGCAGGCAGAACCTGTAGCCAGAGGAGTCCATGTCCACGTTCAGCTAGTTGCAATCTTACCTATGGCAGGAGGACATGGCTATATTAATTAACCTCATTGTGATTGGATTTGTCTACAGTAATATACTTAAAACAATTAATCTAAAATGCAGACACCTGTATATTCCACTGATATTGGGAGCATATAACACTGATTTTAGGGTTACTGACTGCTTCTTTTAACCTTTAACATCCTTCTGGGTTTGGTACTTGGATACCTGCAGAACTGCCTACTTTAACCAGTACCAACCTCACTGATGTCTTCCCTTTACTATAAGGCAGGTTAGGAAACAGATTTACCAAAAATAATGGAATTATTTTACTGATATAGGTTATAGTAACAGAATCACGAAAGCCTGACATATTTTTCCTTCCTTGCTTCTTATATCAAGGGAAGTCAAAGCAGGGTCATTTTAAATTTCTTTCTAATGCCTTCTTCCTTTCTCAGGAGTTTTCTTCACCAAAGTGATCTTTATCATCTCTCTGCAGATGATAAGAATAATTTAAGAAAAACTGCTACAAATCCCATATTTTTAAGAAGTTCAAGAAGATGAAGCTAGAATGGAGTGGAGCAAATATCTGGTAGATGCCATTTGCTTGCTGAGGAAACTATGAAAGACAGATTGTTTCAGAGGGGCTTCCCTTGAGCTTATTATTGAGCCATATTGGTTTTTTTTCTTGGTATTTTTGGCTAATTACTACTTTTATTGTTATCAAGTGTCAAGTTCCTGATGCTTTAAATGTTATGATGGATGTTTTAAATTTTTCTATTTATACTCTGTATAAGCTGTCAAGAGTTATTTTGATTACAGCAAGGTAAAATGTCTTTCATAAAAAAAAATAAACGGACCTACTTCCGGTTGCGCGAGGTGAGCGGGCGTGTTTGGGGTCACTCCACACACACACACACACACACACACACACACACACACACCGTGTTCATAATCTTTGCCCTGGTGGGCTCCTTCGGGGCACAGGGGGTCCTGGAGGGACAGCCTTCCTTAGGGGTGACTTGCTGGTCACCCATGAATTGACAGTGGTCAAGGGGGAGCAAGCCAGCCCCACCCTAGGAGTCGGGGGAAGGAAGCGTCTGGCCGCCATGGTCGTGGCCATGCCGGGTGACTCGTCAAGCACTCCAGTGGAATGAATTTAACAGAAAGGATGGAGCAGTGTGAATTTCAAGGTGAGAGGAAGGGCAGAGAACGGGGTTTTTTTAACCAAAAAAAAGGAAGGAAGGACTTTGGCAGTTTCTTGGCAGCTTTGTGGCAACTTTGGAAGAAAATAGGAGGGAGGTGGATTTTGTGCCCCCTCTCTGGATGTTCAGTGATATTGGCAACTTCCTCTGGATAGAGGAAGGAAGACTATGAACTGTTTTGCACCCAATTCAAGTGAACTGGCTTAAAACAATGGTATAAGTGACTTTTAAAATTGGGTTATGGTCTTGGTGATGGGGCAGCCTGCCCCACCCACCCTGGAGGTGGGCAAAGATGATGGACTTCCTGCTTCATTATAAATAAAAAGATTGCATCACTTCCTCCTGGGACTTCCTGGTCACAACTGTTACGGCACAACAGTGAAAGTGCATTTGTCTCTGTGTGAAACACCCTCCTCTTGAAAGCTCTGGGACTTGATCTAAATGAGCCTTTTTAAGTATAATTGAGCATTTGAATTTCTTCAATATTGGATTTTGATTCCTTTGAACTCTGGGGCCTCTGAAGAGCCCCTTTGTGTCTTCATCTACTACCCCATAACAAGGAAAAGGTGGAAAGAAAAAAATGTTTTCCTTCCGCAGGAGTTTTGCTGATTGTGGTTGATTATTACAATGTCACATGCCCAAAAGCCACCTAGTGGAGCAATGGATATGCAAAAAATTGCTGAAATGTTTCAACAACTGCAGTTGGGACAAAGTGACATGAAGAAAGGACAATTGGACATGAAATTGGGAGAAGAGAGCATGAAACAAGAATTTGAAGATTTGAAAGAAGATATCAAGAAAGACCTTGCGGGTTTTAAAACTGAATTGAAAAATGTGCAGCAATTAGCAGAGGAGAACAAGCAAAAAGTGTGGGGTGGAAGGAAGGGCAGAGAGGCTGCAGAAGGAGGTAAAGAGTATTCAAAGGGATAAATAAGATTTAGAAATCTTAAGCAGATCCCAAAAAAGATACGTGAAAGAAGAAGGAATTTTTTTAAAATCAAATAAATTGTATCTTAAAGGGATCATGTTTAGATGGTTGATGCTGGAAGGATTGCTGGTCTTCTGGGATGGGAACAAAACTAGAATTAATACAACACTGGAGGCAGAGGCCTTTTTGAAAGCGAACAAATCCCTACTAGAAGAGGAGATTGCAGGAGCTGCAGGAGGAATAGATGACGATAAAAGGTCAGATAGGAGCAGGGAAGAGACCTGGCCCCCGGTGGGGGAGAGGGGGGGGCTTTGCCCATGAAGCTAAGATCTAAGGACAAAAAATAAATGTATTAGACAATTGCTTGATAAGGGATGCAAAGAGAAATAAGAATAGCTGGAACTGTCAAGAAGAATAGATTTATATTTATATATATGTTTATTATTCATTAAAAAGAAAAATCTCCTCCTGTAACTAAAGAGAGAAAAAGCACAGGTACAGTATATGTGGTACCTTGCTGAATAGTAGTAACTGTGAGAGGGATCTTGGAGTCCTAGTGGACAACCATTTTGAGTGTGAAGCAGCTGCCAAAAAAGCCAACACAGCCCTAGGCTGCATAAGCAGAGGGATAGAATCAAGATCGCGTGAAGTGTTAATTTCAGTGATAGCTCTGCCCTTGTGAAACGTGTGAAAGATTTAATCTGCAACATATTAAACTTTATGCACCCTACAGGAATCTTATGCTTCTCTCCGTATTCTCAGTTCCATTTAGGCCCCTGTTTTTTTATATATAAAAACCCTTTGATTACTTTCTCTACTTTTTAACTGAATACACCCCACATTTATTATGTTAGTCTTTTACTGTAATAAACTTTTTAGATTCTAAAATAATCCAGTTATATTTAATTTTGTCATATTTAACTCTACAGTTATTTTTGGGCAAATCTGTTGTCACATTTTTATGGTTTGGGCGCTAAAAATGTTTGAAATGGCTCAAAAGCTTCTGGATCTTTCAGAGGACCATTCAATAACAAAGACTGTTAGTAGCTACACCACTTGAACAAAAATGGGACATTAGAACAGAGAGAATGGAAGGGGGAAAGTTGGAAGAGTTTCATGGCTGACGGCCTACTATACGAATTCATTGCAAACAGTATGTTTCTTTTTATTCATTCTGGGATAATGGTCATTGGATGTCATTATGCAAAGATTCCAAACTGAAAAAGATATAAAGGGAATTGTGGGATTCCCAACAAGTAATAATACCCTGATAGTACAATGAGTAGCTTAATGAAATCTCAGAAAACCTACGAGCACAATATATATAACTTAACTCATAAAACCAAGCAAAATTCAGCATCTGGCAATGTGATAGAATTGCTGGTCCCCAGGGCGGGGCCAGAAGCCAGCAGTCTACAGTAGGAGAAGGTAAAGGTAAAAGTCTACCTTGCACAAATGTGCTAGTTGTTTCCGACTCTAGGGGGTGGTGCTCATCTCTGTTTCAAAGCCAAAGAGCCAGTGCTGTCCGAAGACGTCTGTGGTCATGTGGCCAGCACGACAACGCAAAAGGTGCACGGAATGCTGCTACCTTCCCACCAAAGGTGGCCCCTATTTTTTCTACTTGCATTTTTTACTTGATTTCGAACTGTTAGGTTGGCAGAAGCTGGGACAAGTAACGGGAGCTCACCCCATTACGGCCCAAGGGATTCGAACAGCTGAACTGCCGACCTTCTGATCGACAAGCTCAGCTGTCTTACCCGCTGAGCCACCGTGTCCCCGGCACAGTAGGAGAAAGACTCCCATTAATTCAGAATAAAAGTCTGAAGCTCAGACAAGAAAAGGTCTATTATCTTTTATGGGGAAAAGATCCATTTTTTAAAATGAGAATAATGGGGAGCCAAAGATTGCGAAGGTCCAGTTTGGCTTAGTAGCTCCAGTTCCAGGCTACAGACCTGGAAGTATTCAGTTCAAGGCCCGCATTAGGCACAGAGCCATCTGGGCATCCCTGGCCAGGCCCTCTCTCAGGCCTAGGAAGCAGGAAAGGAGGAAACCACTTCCTGAAAATCCTTGCCAGGGAAATTGCAGTGAAGGCAGCCCAGCCAGTCCCAGGTGTCGAGTCTTGACTTGATAGCACCTAAAAGAAACATTGGGTATAAAGGTCAAAGACTGCAAAGAAGTTCCAGTTCAGTGTTAGCTCAGGCCAGGCACGAAGGAAGCTGCCAGGAGCTACGGATGGAATATTGAGATGCCAATTGAAAGGCAAAACGTTTGTCCATAAAGGGAAATCGTTGCAATTCAGGAGGCAGGCATCGCAGTGGTGGCAAAAAATGTCTGCCTAAGCAAAGTTTATTGAGGCTTTTTATACAGAAGGAAGAAAACTGAGGGCACAGATACAGCTCTGTCATTGGTGGGGTTTGCTGGACAGTTCCTCCAATCCCTAT
>JANHFP010003805.1:17775-29345 GCA_032468135.1 Calamaria suluensis | reverse complement strand
GAAGCCCCATGTAGAGAGCATTACAGTAGTCCAGGCGGGAGGTGACCAGGGCATGAGTGACTGTCCGTAAGGCGTCCTGATCTAAAAAGGGGTGTAACTGGCGTATCCGGCGAACCTGATACAAAGCCCCCCTGGTGACGGCTGTGATATTCATTATTCATTTGTTTTTGTTTTTCTTTAAAAATCAGTATTTAAAATGTAATTTATTGTGTGAGAGAAGTAGTAATAATCCTATCTGTATTTTAGTTTTAAAATGTGTCCCATTAAATTCAATGGTACTTGATTTCCTAGAATTACACTAGATGAATATATAGTTCAATGCTATTTAATATTTAAAAGGACATAACATAGTGACATTTTGTACTACTAGTGATGATTTTCCTCCCAGTAAACAACACAAAAAGGGATTGCAGACTACAATTCCCCCAATTCCCAATTCAACAAAATAATGACTGGCATGTAGACATGGACCTACATCTTTTAGTTGATTACCTCTCTGGTATTTAACCAATTAGAAATCAACTAGAATTGTATAGATTACAGCAGCATAACAAAGGCTGACATTGTCAGCTGCCCACAAGGAGAACCTCTTAAAGATGGTACATAGATGGCATCTACTGCTGGCGAGATTGGCCAGAATACATAGAAATTTAAAACCAAATTGTTGGAGATGGGGTTCAGATCAGGACTCTTTTTTTCACATGTGGTGGACTTGTCCACAAATAATAAAATTTTGGGATAGGAGAAGAAGTTGAATTGTGGAGATACCAGGTTATAATATTAAGAATACTCCCGAAATGTTTTTGTTAGGGATTCCTGAGGGCAGACTGGAAAAAAGACTCATTATTTAATAAGCCATATTTTAACAGCAACAAGACTCCAAGTCGCTCAAAATTGGAAACTCCCAACACTTCCCACCAATATTCAAATTATACAGAAGATCTTCCAGACAACGGAAGCAGACAGACTTACAATGATACTGAAAAATAAACAAGATACAGATTTTTTTAATAGTTGGGAGAAGTGGTACAGGTGGCTGGAAACTAAGAAGATATTATGAAAATAATGTTTATGTATTATAAATAGAAATAAACAATATAAAATTAATAAGGTATTACAGTTGTATGAAAAAATGAAGTATATAAGCCGGTATTAATTTAAAATGTACTAACTTATCTATGTTTTATATATCTTAATTGTTTTAGTGTGTTTTTTGTTTTATGTCTTAGGAACAGGAAATAGCAATTTAATCATGAATGTATAATTATGACAAACATAAGGTTTTTAATCTGTAAAAACAATAAATATTATTTTTTTTAAAAAAACCAAAGGCACAGAAATAGAACAGTTTGAAAATGATGTGCTATTCAGATGGAGATGGAGGAATACTTAAATTATATTAATAACATTTATGATACAAGGATCTTCTTGGACCCAAGTAATTTTTGAAATTGATATGCAGCCCAGATTATTAGCCATAACTTTAAATGGATTGGCTTAAAAGTGAAAAGTTGTTTAGGCTAACTCAGACAAAGTATTATCATGAGGAACTTAAAATCTGTGTCCTCAGGAGGTTTGCTGTAGTTCCTTTGATTTTCCCTGCTTTCAAATGTGCATACACGTGCTGACAACCAGAGAAAGCCTTTGATATAATTGTATGTACAGGTAGCCCTCAACTTACAACCACATTTGAGCCCAAAATATATGTTAATTAGTGAAACATTTGTTAAGTGAGTTTTGCCCCATTTTTCTACCTTCCTTGCCACAGTTGTTAAGTGAATCATTGCAATTGTTAAATTAGTAACATGATTGTTAAGTGAGTTATTTACCTGTTTTCAGAAGGTCACAAAAGATGATCACATGACCCCAGGACACTGCAGAAGTCATAAATATGAGTCAGTTGCCAAGCGTCTGAATTTTGATCACATGAGGATGCTACAACAGTCATAACTCTGAAAAATGATCATAAATTCCTTTGTTCAGTGATGTAACTTTGAATGATCACGAAATGAACTGTTGTAAGTCGAGGACTACCTGTACACATAAGAGGCAGTTGCCTTAATGCTTCAATTGTTTTGTTCACACCTCAGCATGTTGCCATGTCCCTTTTTCAAATTCTTTGTACAGCTCTATTAATGTCACTAGAAAAAACATTTTAGATTGTAAGGCTTTTGTTTTAAATTCTATATTCCTTTTGTAAATGTATTCTCTCTGTGTGTAAAAAGTAGTTTGTTTACAAGCCTAGTTATTTCTCATCAACTTTTTAAAAATTGTTTTAATTGACTGACTGTACTGAAAAAACAGATCTCATATTGAATGTATGTAATTATATACTTATTATTGTAATAGAATCATTTTGAAGTCTACCTGTTATATTGTACACATATTTTGTAACTTAATTATATTTGATTATATGATACAGTCAAATTTATTTATTTTTTTCAGATATTGGGTGGGATTGAACCAAGCCTATACAAGGGAAAAATTTGGTATACACCTATTAAAAAAGAATGGTATTATCAAGTTGAAATACTGAAATTTGAAGTTGGGGGCCAGAACCTTAACTTGGACTGCAAAGAGGTATTTTTAATAAGTAAAAATTATAATTTAATATTCTTCCACTTAATGACAAATTTCACATGTGTGGGAACTGTCCTACAGATTCTTTCTATATATGCATGGAATTCTGTCCCTGCATGAATACAAAGACGCCTAGGGTTGAAAATTGTCGTCCTCTATGATAGTCATAATATTTTGCCAAGAACTTGCTTTATTCTCCTTCTTCAAACTAGTTAATATGTTTTTTAAGGGTCATTTGGGAAACAAATTGATACGTAAAATGAGTAAGCATTTTACTGTAGTTATTTCATTGTTGACTTTGCTTATTATTTTTGTTATACAAGCCTAATCAAATTTGGTTATTTAGAAATAGTGTTAAATAAATCAATGCTAATTAGTATTTAAGGGACAAATAAAAGTTGAGCAGTCGTAAATGTATAATCTTAAATGTGCCTGAAAGTCAACTTCTAAAGAAGTTTATGCAAAGTATGATATGGATATACATATCAATTAAACTAAAAATCAATTAAACTAAAAATTGATGTCTATATGATTTTGTTTTTAGGAATATTTGTTTGTTTATTCATTTTTACACCCAAAGTCCAGAGTTGGACAGCCAATAAATTTAAATGAAAAAAAAGAAATCAAATTGTTTATATTTGCAGTATCTTTTCAGTTGCTCTGTAACACCATTTCTATATATCTGAACTTTAAGTGAATTCTCAAAGCTTTTGGGTGTGTCTTGCATTATATAACATTATAACATAGAAACTTAAGTGGCAGGTTTACAGATTCTTTACAGATTTAGTTTGCAATGAGTTCAGTGGGATTTTTTTTCTAGTGCAAGTTTATTGAAATGAAATTGCATAAAAGCAAATACCAGTGTTAAGATTAGATTTCTGATAAACTAAATTTATTAATCTAGTTTAGTTTGTGTTATATCATCTTTTTTCAACTGGCGTTTTACTAGTTAGCAGAATTATAAATCTCCATAACCATAATTCCATCACATCATCTTTTTTATGTGCTACCAAGTGGAGGAATTTGAGATTCTATTTTTAAAAAAATCTAAAATAAGTCCTACAGACTGGATAGGCATTGTTGCTTGTGATCATTTTATGTTTGCTATAAAAATGAACTAAATATGGAAAGTCATCTCTTTCACATTCAGGTAAGAATGTCCTTTAAAGGATGAGATCCATCAAGATGCCCTTAGTTAATTTATACTATAGGAACACTTGAAAAGAGAGGTTAAGGCTGGTCTTATGGTTCCTTTTGTGTTGTGTTAGGAAATATCTTACTCTCTCTTAAAGTCAAGATACTTCAAAAACCTTATAGCCTCATAGCATGAATTATGTTTCAGATGATCTGATACAGCCCAGACCCTTTAATATATGTCTTCACTCACCCTCTCTCCCCCAAAAGTTTATTATTGAGTTGCTAATTGTTATGACAAGTGTTTTCTTCCCTCCCTCCCCCCCTTTCAGTACAATTCAGACAAAGCAATTGTGGACAGTGGAACAACTCTCTTGCGACTGCCAGAAAAAGTCTTTAGTGCTGTCGTGGGAGCCATTACACAGACATCTTTGGTAAGCTATGGCTTAAGAGTTTGTCTCCCAAATTAAGTTCTTAAAGGAATTCTTTTCAATGTGATACGATAGGAGTTATTTTGTAATCAAAAGATTGGAAGTAAATTAGATTATTTTTTCTCCTTTTTGGGTGGATGCAGGTAAGTGCAGGGCACGTGTGGAGGCTTGGGGAGGGCAAAAAATGGGGCAACTGGACGTTTGGGAAGGCCGGAAATGGGCCTGTTTCCAGCCTCCAGAGCCCAGGGAAGGCAAAAACGGGGAAGCATCTCCAGTTGATGCATGGATTGGACCATGTGATGGACATGTGGGTGCAGGGAAAGGGACTTGGACTTTCTTTTGAGTAGGGAAAACCTGGAAGCTTTCAGATTTGGGTTTTCCCAGATGTGCCAATATGACATCTGTAATAAAATGGAACTTCGAGGAACTTCTAGCCCCTGAGTCCTCTTTCGTTGTGGGTGTTACTTGGAACCCTGATACTGATATATTCAGAGGCTTCAGTTAATCTGCCCTGGTGAGCATGATAAGCAGCCAAACTTCCTCTTGATTTCTCTTGACCTGTTCAAATAGAGTATCTTTTCTGTGCCCTATCCAAAAGGAAGGGGATTCACTGGCATCTTCCATGGAAGGAAGCCCAGATCTTCTGTTTATCCAACTTTTGCTACATACAGCAATTCCAAATCAAAAGTTCAACATGTTGTTGAAGCTTCATGTGGAAGTATGTAATGCTGTCAAATAATTAGCATGCCAACTTGAAGATTTGTCCTACTTTTTCTTATGAGAATAAACACCATGATTAAGAGACTGGTGCACCATTGTGATCCAATTTGTTAAACTGAAACAAACACTTAAGCCAGGTAATAGAGAAACCTTGTATACTGTAGATGCTCAACACTAAACATATTGAGGTGGGATAGAGTTTGGTGGTTGTTGTTTTTTTTCCTTTCTCCTTACAGATCCAAGAATTTACATCTGGATTTTGGAGTGGCACACAGCTTGCCTGCTGGGATAAAAGTGAAAATCCTTGGACCCTCTTTCCTAAGATCTCTGTCTATCTAAGAGATGTTAATTCCAGCCAGTCCTTTCGAATCACTATCCTTCCACAGGTCTGGAGCTCTTATTTTATTATTATTATTAATCTTTATCACAAGGGAGATGGACCTGGATTAATCACGTGTGCTAAACTTAAGTGCCAGCAGCTGTTCATGTGCATCCCATTATAGATATTGCTGCTTGTGTTTCTTGTTAAGGATTCTAGTAGTGATACTTATTCCCATTCGAGGAGAGTCTTGGTGGGTCTTTTGGCAACAGCAAGGACAGCAGGAGGTGGCTTAGTTTTACCTTGATGGGGTGTTTCATGTCTTGGAGACAGCACACTTCTCCCAATCAAAGAAAAGAAGTGACAGGGACTTGGAAGCCTCGCAGTTCCTGCTCCTTTGTTGTGTGTGGATAAAAGCCAGGATGCCCAGCAGCCTTGTCCAGTTACTGGAGCTTCAGGAGGCCTCAGCATAAAACATGGCCACTTTGCTTATCAAGGGGAAGAGCGTGGGATATTTTCACAAATAGTTTGGAAGTGTTTTATTCAACCCTCTGTCAAAATGAAGCATCCTTGAACCTTTGCACAGCCCTTCTAGCAGCTTAATTTGAATAGGACAAAGGTCATTTTGAGATATGCTCAATTCCTCTGTTGTTTTGTTTGGCATCATCTGAAAATGCTATGCCTTTGTCTTCTTGCAGAATGTTTTTCCAGGTTTTAGTTTACTGTAATCTAGCTTGCAACAGTAGATGTTGTCTCCCATCTAGATATTAACAAGTTTGACTGTTCGGTTTTTATTTAAGGATGCTGTGTTAGTTCTGTAGAATTCTCTTTGCATTTTTTCACCACAACAGCCATATTTAAGCTAAAGCAAATCTGGATAAATTATACCAATCAGAAGGTATTTAAATGTCTATGTGAAATATAAGCTGACCATTTTGACTGGTATATGATGATTGCTCTTGCTTTTAAAGCATTGTATTTATTTTACAGTTTTTTAAAAAAAAATCATTTGGTTTTCTTGAGTGTTCATTGAGGTATATTTTGGTTTTTTAATCATCTTTTATGTCTTTCAAAAAAAAACAGCTTTACATTCAGCCGATTCTAGGGATTGGGCAGAATCTAGACTGCTATCGGTTTGGTATCTCCTCTTCCTCCAGTGCCTTGGTTATTGGGGCTACAGTGATGGAAGGATTCTATGTCATCTTTGATAGAGACCAAAAGAGAGTGGGATTTGCATTAAGTACTTGTGCTGGTAAGTTATTGGTAAAACAAGAGGGAGGGAGCAAATGAGATATTAGAGCAGGAATCTCAGTTTGGAATTGGCTACCTGGATGGGAGGATGGCTTCTCAATTTACAAAATAGCTGGTAGGTTTGGCCAGCCAAAAGAACATCCATTTCCTGGATCCTCTTACCACTTCAACTTACTTTTTATCTTTTTATTACCTAGGTTGGCTTATTTTCAAACAATGGCCTATAATTATCAACTTCTTTATGAATACTTTTAGGGCTCATGTTAAAGCTCAAACATATTTGTGTAAATAGAGGAAATGCTGAAGGGTAACAGTGTGCCTTTTGAACTGAAAGAATATTTTAAAAATTCAAACCTGAGAATCACAAATAGAAGTGTCTTAGATATTCTGTACTGGAGACCCTACTTTTCTGTGTTTTTGTGGTTTTTAATCTTCCAAACAACATTGCCAAATAGATCAAGCAGAGCAATTTTGATTTCTGAAAGCTTCTTGTCAATTTCATATGATGGATTGAGGGACTCAGTTTCTTTCAAACACTTACAGAAACTTTGGATCTGTTTCTTCATTTTCAGTGGATTATTAAATGGTTTGCTATTGAAACTGATGAAATTGGCAAGAACAGTTTATGTATGCAAGATGCTCTATGTATGTTGACCAAAAGAAGAAAAGAATCCAGTGTGTTTCCAGTGTGTGCAGTAATTATTTAGATATCAAATTATTATTTTTAAAGTATATACTTAATCACTTAGGTGCCCACACATAAAGACATACACACAAACATAAAAAATAGACCACTGGCTTTTTTGGTAGTGAGAAGTGATCTTACGCTTGAATAATCTCAGGAAGGAAAATGTGAATCAGTAGCCTTGCTACTCTTCTGAAAAAAGGTGCTTTTTTCAAATTTTTTCAAAGACAATTTTTATCTTAAAAATAATCTTCTTAAGGCCAATCTTGCAGTGCTAAATAAATTGTTTCTAAATGTCTAGAATATCTTCCATTATCACATTAACCATTACACAGGAATGGAATTCACAGAATTGAAATGATTTCTGTTACAACAAAATCTTTTACTATTGTGAAATAAGAATTTATAGCTTTGAATTCAACTCATTTTGCTATTTCTTTTGTAGCATGTATATTTTCCTTAGCTTGAATTTAACAGAGAGTTTACTGGCATTAAATTCTAAACATTTATAGCCTTATAGTTTTTAACATATATATGCTTTTTGTTTGCTCTCTCAGTATTTATCTTTCTTTTATTTTATATATATATAGAAGTGCATGGTTCTCCAGTATCTGAGATTGAAGGTCCTTTTACTACCACAGATGTAGCAGGCACTTGCGTATCAACTATAACTCTCCATGAACCAATCTTGTGGATTGTGTCTTACACACTTATGAGTTTCTGTGGACTTGTACTTCTCATACTCATCATCTTGCTGCTTATTCCATCGAAGTGTCGTCATCGTTATGCTGACTGCGACATGGTAAACGATGAATCATCCTTAGTACGGCATAGATGGAAATGAAGAATTTGATCAACTTGTGAAGAATCCTTGTGTATTCTGATAGGGAATGAAGAATGACTCTCCATTTTCTTCACCCTGAGGTTCTTAAGATGTGTTAAGACCGCAGCCTGTGCGTCTAATCAGCATGGTTATAAAAGCTGAGAATTACAGGTGGTGTAGTTGAACAGACTTGCAGGGCACAAGGTTAGGGTATTTTAGCCAAAGATGAAAATTCAGGTTTCACAAATACTGTGGTCTATCACCAAATCACCTCTAATTCTCCTGTAACATAAATTCAATACTTCAACAATTAATTTTTAGTTAATATATAGCCATTTCAAATGCTACTCTATTGTTTGCTTAATATACAGTTGCACCAATTAATACACTTTTTCAAACTTTTTTTAAAAACTAAAACTTTATTTTATAGTTCCAAAAAGGTTGTCATCTCTACAAAACAAAAACCTACAAAATATTCTTTTGAGATAAGCCATTCATCAGACTTGCCATAAAGAACAGAAAATTTCTTCTTCTATGATTTTTTTTCCCATTAAAAATATGTTTCTTGGTGAATCATGTCTTCATCAGTAGCTGGCAGAAAGTGAGGTTGGTAATTAAAAGGAAAATAAGACATATTTTTAAAAAAGATGGTGGGTTTTTTTCCTCTGTGGAAAATGATCAGTTTCTTTTAATGGTTTACTCTGTGATTCTTTAAAAAGGTGAAGCGGGGGAAACAAAGAAATCAAACTCATTGTGTGACTTTAGTATGAAACAAGAGTGCCTCTCTTCAGGGTTCATTGGTAAAATATAGGTAGATCTGCTTGATGTACATGCAGATCGCCTTCCATCCGCATTCAACACAACTGGAACACCTCTTTAAAACTTCTCTGTCTCTCTCTCCCTCTCTCTCTCTCCCACACACACACTCCCCAGTTCATGACATTTTAACATTTACAAATTTACCATGCACAATACATGTCTTGGTTTTCTGAATTCATGCATAAATGATCTTTGAAAGGGTTCTTTGAGCCTTTGTGCACGTATCCTGCAGAAACAGCACATATATAAAGCAAAGTCTCTCTTTCTTCTCTTCTCTCTCTCTCTCCATTTGTGGAGAGTCCAATGACATCAAATTTGTAACAATGTAATTGAAGGGGAATATTTTCAGGTACATGATTCACTCAACTGCAACCTGGCTGAGAAAGGTGAAGACCCATAAATGATCAGATGTCTAATTACTTTACTTAACAATAACCATTTTTATTGATCACTATTTCAATACAGCAAACACAATGCTAGCAAGAACATATTCACATATTTTTGTCTATGCTAACTCTCCTCTGTATTTGCTGTTGCACTTGGGCCAAAGGCCTTCACAATATGAAAACATGCATTTAAAACAATACCCATAAATATGATTCTTAGCTAAAAAAAACCTGTAATACCAAAAAAAAATACAACTTACTGTGGTTGCAGTGTTATTTTCACATATTTTGTTATTATTTTTTCAATTATACTAAGTTGCAGAGTCTGATTACAGGGTAAGGAGTAAGCCATTTTCTCCACGAGGGGCACAAAACCTTTTACTAGTTATGCTGATCTTGAAAGAAAAAATATTGCAATGGCAAATGTATTATCTTTAGAACTTTTGGAGTCCTTTTATTGGTGCCGTATTCACTCTGTTTTGGACTTCCAATTTTGAGCTTGGATGGCATAAATATAAATACTTGAAAAAATAAGCAATAATTGATTCATTAAGAAAGAGGGAAAGCTTTGTTGCTGAAATATGGCTAACAATGTTGTATTTTCTGACATTTGCTTGCATTGTTGTTTCCACACATCCATCTAAACCGAGAAGAAAAATGGCAGCTTGCTGAGTGTCACAAAAGATGCTGGGCAATAATGGCCAAGGACCATTTTTAACCTCAAAATACAATGTGCAAGCTTAGCGTGGAAGGTGAAAAGTCATAAGGTTTCAAACACTTCAACTGACATTTTCTCTATCATAAAGGTTATTTATACCTGTAATTAAACTGAAATAAACTTTTATGTAAAAATTTTCCATGGGCATGTTAAGCGATTTATTAAGACTTTATTTTGTTCAATGAATTTTGTGTTACTTTTATGAAAGGTGTCATGGTTTCCACAAGAAACAGCTATTCTTAATCTTCAATATATCTTCAATGAGAACAAGCAGTAGGCTCAAATGAAAGCACAAATGGGATCCATTGTAAGACTTAAGATGACTGGCAACTCCCATGGAGAGATAGACTAGTACAGATAGTCCTTGACTTACAATTATAACTGAGCCCAACATTTATGTTGCTAAGCAAGACATTTGTTAAAGTTTACCGCATTTTACGTCCTTTCTTGCCACAGTTGTTAATTGAATCACTCAAGTTAGTAACACAGTTATTAAATGAATCTGGCTTCCTGATTGACTTTTGTTGTTAGAAGTTTGCAAAAGGAGATCCCATGACTCTGGGACAATACAACCGTCCTAAATATAAACCAGTTGCCAAACATCTGAATTTTGATCACATGACCATGAGGATGCTGCATTGGTTGGTAGTGCAAATCATGTCTTTTTTTCAGTGTTGTAACTTCAGACATTCATTAAAATAAATCAAGGACTACCTGTATTTGTAGACTGCAGGTAGGGGAGCAAGCACTAATGGGTCCTTTCAAAATACTGTGTTTTTAGCATCAGCTTTGGTGAAACTAACTTCTTCATTCAGTTTTGATGGTTCTATCTAAATAGATTTCATGGACAGATCTGATTATATAAGATACATCACACAAAGCATTTATATTCCGTCTTATTTCATTTTGCTTTCCATTTTCTAGCTTTATTTTTTATTCTAATTGCATTTATTATTGTGCATCACCCAGAATTGTTGAGAAGTAGGCAGTGTGCAAGTTTAATAGATTTTATCCCTTAATGGTGGCAATTTACAAAACATTCTACATTTTATGTTGGTCTAATGAAGACTAAACCATACCTAAATTGCAGTAACGTGCATATTTACAGTACTTTAGAGCAAAATGCAGCGAACTGAAAACTCCATGGCTCTCAAACCATTTTTTACAAGTAAAGGATTATGCATACCTTAATTCTGTCTAAAACAGTGCTAGTCAAAGTATGATGGGTGGACAAGTGCTGGTCCGTTTGTTTCTGGTTAACAACCAAGTACAAAATCTTAAAGTAAATGTTTAGAAATTTTTCTAGCAATTTGAATTATCACAATAGCCTATCAATCCACAACACATTGGAAATAAATGAAATAATCACTGCAGACAGGTGCACTTATCTAAAGAGCTTTCCACCATTTCTATTCTATTCCTAAATAGAATCCTATTCTATTCTTGCTTCAAATCCAAAATAACTTAATGCTTATAACCCTCTTTCTGCCAACTAACTTCTGCTTATTTAGCTGTTCCTAAGCTGATTTTAGAAGGGACATGGTGGCTCAGCGGGTAACACAGCTTAGTTGTCAATCGGAAGGTTGGCAGTTCAGCAGTTCGAATCCCTAGTGCTGTGTAACGGGGGGAGCTCCTGTTACTTGTCCCAGCTTCTGCCAACCTAGCAATTTCGAAAGCATGTAAAAATGCAAGTAGAAAAAATAG
>JANHFP010003799.1:39949-53092 GCA_032468135.1 Calamaria suluensis | reverse complement strand
CACCCGGCAGCCGCCCCTTCGGCAGGTGGGCTATAAAAGCCCACCTGTGCCCACCAGGGGGGCCCTCCGAAACAACGGGCGGGAGCAGCAATGTCGCCCTGCTCCCGATCGCGGCGGGGGCGGAAGCGGAAGTCAATCTACAGTCCTTTCTATTTTGATAAATTGACCCTTTTTCATACTTCTGTCCAAAATGCAAGTCCTCGTTTACCTTTACAGAGTGACCTCCATGCACTTAGTCACTTCAAACTGAATTAAAATATCAAGTCAAAGTTTATTTACAGACACAAGAAAAAGACCAATCATACAATAAATATGAGATAACATTTTTTTAAAAATTCAAGAAATTTCTGAGATAATCAACACCTAACAATTAATAGCACGAGGGAGGAACCAGATGGGTTTTAAGTATTCTAGCTTTTGATAGAAATTTGGCAACCCTTACAGGTTTTTCAATGATCACCCAAAACAAGCATAGCAGTCTCTTAGCTACAATGGTAATTAAAGTTATTAACAAGAATTTCCAGTTGCAATGTATGGCTGTGAAAGTTGGACAATAAGAAAGGCTGAGAGCCAAAGAATTGAGGCCTTTGACCTTTCATGCTGGAGAAGACTCCTGCGAGTCCCTTGGACTGCAAGATGATCAAACTGGGGATGACAGAGAACGAGGTGGCTGGGTGGAGTCACTGAAGTAATGGGCATGAGCTTGGGTGGACTCCAGAGGATGGTGGAGGACAGGAAGGCCTGGAGGAAAGTAGTCTATGGCGTCGCGAAGGGTCGGACATGACTTCGCAACTAACAACAACAAACAAGAATTAAACTTGGAAATATTAAGTTCATTCGACATACAATGGATATTTTAATAGCACGCATGAAGCAGATTCATCCTCCATATCTAAACAGAAATAAGTAGAGTTTTCTTGTAAAAGGCTTGCAGTTGGTTCTCTACACCATCACATTATCAAAGGCCAAATCCTACTTACCTTTTTTAGTTATAAGCAATCATCTTTTCACACAGGTATAATGATTTAAGCATAAAACCATTTCTTAACTAAACAATCTACGGTTAGAAAATAATTTTACTGTCCACCAAAGAAAAGCAACAAACTGAAGCAAGAACACATGAATGAAAAAAAAATATCAAAAAAAAGGCAACAACATAAAGAATACTGTTTGAAAAATCTTTTGATAAAAGCCAACCTTCCAAAATCTTAGTAGAACAAAAGGACATTTAGAAACAAGGTAACAAAATAAAACACTAATATTTTACATGCTGCTTTAGCAGCCTCATGTTCTTTCAGGCTAAGTAAAGACAGTAGCTTCGTGTCAGCAGTTAGCTTCTATTGCCAATGTCTTTATACAAAAAGCTATTCTAGTAAGAGATTATGAACATCACACAGTTCTTGCTGTTTGTGTACCTGTGACCCAGGGGGATGACTATAGTAAATGTACAATTCTACAAAGGTGTATTCTGAAGCACAGGGATAAGTGATTATGAATAGTAGAAATCGAAGTACATGTCAGAGGTCCTGGAAAACCAATATCAGCTTTCTGACTCCAATCACCTTGCATTTGAGAAACAAGGTACACAAAAGTAATTCTAAACATGTTCACTTGAATATATAATTATGAATACTGAAAAGATCAAAAAATAAGTGGATGGGGCATAGGAGCCACAAATTGCCCCGTGCAACTTACATTTCTGGATAACTTCCATTATTGCATAAGATATTAACAGAGTTTGACTGATATGGCAAGCAGAACAAGTAACTGATTGGGCATTTTGAAAAGTGTCTGGAAATTATTGGGGAAGGGGAACGAAGGGAAGAGGAAGGGAAAGGAAGGGAAGAGAGGGGAGAAAAGGAAAGTGAAGAGAAGAGGCAGATAACTTTAGGCAGATAATTTTGTATCTGGTTCAAATCTATTCAGTATCTATTTCACAGATGGTAGCAACTGCTGTTATAGTTATGCAACATGGGGATAATGAATTCAAATTGTGTGATACAAGATAAGAATTTGGTAGATGCTGCCTTTCACAGAAAACTAAATGTAAATTGCTAATATCTGCCATGGAATTATATATTGTCACAAAAAAATCCATACAATATACAATCCATTCTACATATAGACACTGTACATATTTAGCCATTATATTATCTTTCTGGGTCTCTTCTGTACACAAATGAGTCATTTTCGTGTTGCCTCCAAAGCCCTATAGATTCATGGGGAGCAGCCTACATGGAGATTGGGGATTTTCTCTACTATATAGATAGAGCAGTTGTTATTCATTAGCAACACTTCCTGCCTTGTCCTGAAAGACAACTCTTGGGGATTTCTTTTTCTTGAAGGCAAAGCTGGAAGTCCTGCCAATGAATTCTTTATTTCCTGTTATTCTTTAAATTCAGTCCAAGCAATGACAATTTAGATCTGAACTGAATCTGAAATGATATGGTGGTATCAAATCATGGCTTCAGGATAAAGGAATAATTCCCAGGAGACAGATGCTGGATCCTTCATCTTTCCTCATCCTCCCCAGCCTTAGGGACAAGCAGTGAAAACATTTGCATGATTGCATGAAACTACTGCAAAAAAAATCATTTGAAAATGCTCCTGCATTGAGAGAGAGAGAGAGAGAGAGAGAGAGAGAGAGATTCTGACATATTCCTTCCACATTTCATTGCTATACCTTGGGATTTCCTTTTGGTTTGCTGGATTTAATCATTTCAATAATGGAAGAGAAGATAAAGAAGATTAAAGATTAAGGACGAAGTCAGTGCTACCATAAAGCTGCAGTAATTGGTAGATACCTGAAGAGGCAGAACTAGATCACTGTGGATTTTTCTCCAGGACAATTTAATTCCAAAATTTGATGTGTCTACCTCTCCTAAGTAAACTAGTGGTGGAATAGAATGCCAGTATTGAACTAAGTCTGAATCACTAGTATATATCTTGTTTATATAAGTACATAAAGGGTTTGATGTGTTTTTCTTGGGCAGGAAAAAAAGGGCTCGAAATCATTTTAAATATTCCTCAGTAGAAAATATCTATGAAAAAAGTTAACTGCTGAAAAATCCTAATATACAGACAATAACAATAATCTATACATCCTATACATGGGAAATCATGAAGACATCTGGGAGTTTTATACAGTCTTTTCAAAAGGATATTTTTATTAACTATTTTGATTACATAGAAATGCAAATACAAACTAAACTCAGAGAGTGAGATAGGCAGAGAGAGAGAATAAAAAGTATAAGGAAAAAAAGAAAAAGAGGAAAGTAAGATAAAGAAAAAGAAATATTTAAAGAAGTGACTTCCAACAAACTTCACTCCCTATAAAGTTATAAACATTTGTTCTTTCAATAACCCATTCCTTATCTATATGCAAATCAGTGGAACAACTTGGATCCAGAAGTTGTGGCTACTCCAACACTGGAGGTTTTTAAGAAGAGATTTAAGAAGAGACAACCATTTATCTGAAATTGTACAGGGTCTCTCTCCTGCTTGAGCAGGGGGTTGGACTAGAAGACCTCCAAGGTCCCTTCCAACTCTATTATTCTGTTAACTTGTTAACTTTTTAGTCCTTGTGATAACAATAAGTCTGTAAAGGATTACCAGAGCTTCTAGAAATATGTTCACAAAAGGTTATCAGAGCCTTAACTCTAAATGTGATCAAACAAACAAGCTCTTTATTCCTTTCTTTTACTCCTAGAAGCCTTGATCGTTAAGTCATTGAGATGTTGCCATAGAATATTTCCATATTTTCTCCCCCCCCCCCCCAGGCTTATTTGAGTCTTTATAATTCCTCTTTGTAAATCCCATAAAAAATATCCAGGTCATTTATTGGCTTGTCATTTATAGTTCTACATTAATTTACAAAGCTTTAATCAACTCTTTTGTACATCCAGTAGGAAGTCCTTATCTGGGTCACTGCCTTGGTTTGTCATTTGTGTTTTCACATTATCTGCCTTGTACCTGTCTTGTAATCCTTTTGTAATTGTAATACTTACTTCATAAAGTCATAAAGTCTCAAATCTGTATTATGGCTTAGTTTACACAAAACTATTCAGTTACCCGAAATGACTGTTTATTTATCTAATTATTGCCAAAATCTTATAGTAAAAGTATATTCCAAATATTCCACATTTGTCTGGACTCTTCATTCATGTAAACTTTCTTGGGTCAAAGATTTTGCTATTTATTTCCAGTTCTTTAAATTCTTAAGCATTGTTAATTTTTCTTATTCAAGAATGAAAATAAACTCACCAGGGTTTTTTTTTAATGTGTTATTCCAAAGGCCTCTAACAGCCTTAAGATAATAAATAGGTAATTTACAAAAATGATTAGAAAATAAGGTTAACAAACCCAATGTCCTGTATGAGACTCTGCAACAGCTGCAGACATAATAGTTTATCCCTTCTTGTTCTAGCACTCAAAACCATGGGAGATTGTCCTGATGAAGAGTAGCTATCTAGGTCAGAGGTCTCCAACCTTGTCAACTTTAAGACTTGTGGACTTCAACTCAAAGCAAAGCTGGCTGAGGAATTCTGGGAGTTGAAGTCCCAGACATATGAAATCAAGTGGGCTGCAGTGTCTTTGTCTGCCTGTCACTCAGTCATTTTATTTTAGGCACTGACCAGGAAGGTAAAACAAAAGAGTCACATTTAGCTCACTTAATATCAATATAATTTATACAGCACAGAATTTGGCTAGAGTAGAACAAATTATAAAAAAAAAAAAACCAAGAAAAATTTGTAAATTTCAGTTCAAGACTTTAGGGAATGAAAACTCATGTAGAAGAGTATCATATAATTTATATAACACAATTATTTGATTATTTAGAACAACAGAATAGTAAAATTACCAATAAAAATAGATCTGAATCTGCCAAACGAGTAATAATAGAGAATTATTGAGATATACATAACTAACATTCTACAGTCTTGATCGTAGTATAAGAACTGGCTACAGTGAGCTGCTACAGCAATTCAGAAATGAGTATTCATATATGTAACTCAGTAACACAGGCATCAGTCCTGCCCTCCTGTGGCTGTTGGCCTATTAATCAGAAAAGCAGGATACCAGAACTAATAGAGCAAAATATGTACATAGATCAGTAAGACAAAAAAACACAGCAAGACAAACAAGTCATTTACATAGCTGAAATCACTGCTATAACCCAACACATTGCTTTAGCCCAAGACAAAGACTATCCCCTGTGGAGTTATTGTTGTTTTAACAAAAAAAAAATCATGATAAAGCTCTAGTTTAAGTATGGTTCTGTAGGCCAAGGATGGATATGTACAAATTCCATAGCCACAAATAAGAAAGTACTGCACTGTAATTCATCAATATCTGGATGGCCAGAGAATTCTCACAGTATTCTACTCCCCAAAAGTTAGGTATATTACATTTACTTTGTATGAAATAAGAGCTATCCATGTTCAATAGTAATTTATTTAGAAAAGGAGTCCCTTGGATTTCAGGAGAAAAATAAAGAATGATAAACTCTCATTCAACTCTATATTTTTAATAACAATTTGCTATTGGATTGCCATTGCCTTCTGAGATTGTTTTAAAGTTTAGTTTATAATCCTTTTATTTCCTGAAAGTCAGTAATGAACCAGATACTTTTCTTGCATTGCTTCTGAATCCAGGTGAGGTTTGCTGTTTGCTAAGAATGTATACCTTATTCACAAACATGCATTCTTAGATGTGCTTCTTCAATCTGTTACCAAAGCTTTAAATAACAGTTTTTGTGTACCTTACTAGATTAATTCCCATTAGCAATACAATTCTGCTTAATTAGTGTTATTCTTGTTGTTTTTCAGTAATAAAAAGAACTTTACTTGAGGTATCAGAACAAAAATATATTGATGCTTTAAAATAAATACCTACAATTGTAGTTATTTCTATGTATAATTGCCTTGGTTACCAATATTGGAATGAACCTTTCAGACTGTTCATCATAATGATTTTCTATAAATATAGAATGGTTATCACCATTTGTATCTGAAATTCATAAGTCACATAATATTTGGTGATTTGAATCAAGCCAGGGATCCCTTTCTAAATCACATGAATTTGTCACATGAATTATATTCTCACATTCTCACAGAACAAATATAAACTAAGGGATATTTAGTGTGCTGTTGATCTTTCCAACGTGAATATATTTCTTTTTTTCTTTGCACAAAATGTAAAACAAAGTTAAAATAATCTTGCTACAATACCCAAAGTACCATAATAGATTCACGACATAACTACACCTGTAGTTGGATCAATTAATATCTAGTCAGACTAATGACTAGACTAGACTAATATTTAGTCTAGTCAGTCTAGCCAGGACTTCACCATTTTCTGGAAAGGGAGGGGAGTTGAGGTTTCCAAATCTCTGGGGCAAGGTATATAGCAAGGTATATAGTCTCTTTGGCATATAGCAAATCAACAGCTTCCTTCAGATGATTCGTTTCTGGTCTTTAAGCAGGAGCTCTGATTTCAGTAGAAGTCTCAAGTGGCATGTTTACTCTGTCCAGAAAAAAGTCCTATCCTATCAAGATAGGAGATTAAGATTCCCAAAGCTACTCAGTTTTGCTAGAGTTGGGTCACATCTGTTTTCCCCATCCAGATCCAAAGAGCTTCTAAGCCGTAGATATCCATCCAAGGTTGTAGATCTATAAATGTGTATTGTTAACGCTTCAGTTAGCAACACCAATTGTGACCAAAATTTTATCTGACTGTATTGCCTAGCAAAGGCAGTTTCATTGCCACCATTAAGTGAATAATGTATCATCGTTAAGCAAGGACATCATATGGCCATCATTTGCAATTCTTCTGCCAGCTTCTCCGTTGACTTTGCTTGTATGAAAATATAGGCTAGTCTAGAGCAAAGAAGGACATGAGATGACATGATAGCCGTATTCCAGTATTTTAGGGGCTACCACAAAGAAGAGGGAGTCAAACTATTCTCCAAAGCACCTGAGGGTAGAACAAGAAGCAATGGGTGGAAATGAATCAAGGAGAGAAGCAACCTAGAATTAAGGAGAAACATCCTAACAGTGAGAACAATTAACAGTGGAACAGTTTGCCTTCAGAGGTTGTGGGTGGTTCATCACTGGAGGTTTTTAAGAAGAGATTGGACAACCACTTGCCTGAAATGAAACAACCCCTACTTGAGGAGGGGGTTGGACTAGAAGGCTTCCAAGGTTCCTTCCAGATCTATTCTTGAAGCTGGCAAACAAGGTTGCAAATGGCAACTACATTACTGCAGGGTGCCTCAGCAGTTAGAACTATGAGATAAATACTACTCATTCAGTGCCTTTACAAGTTCAAATGGTTGCCGAGCAAGTGGCTGTTAAGTAAGGATTCCCCCATATGATTAGCATACTAGTGATATATCACTCCAAATCAACAAATGATCTCATCAAGTGATTTCATGCAGATGTTTAAAAGAAGAAGAGAGAGAGCTGAGACATCCAATATAGGTGTTATGGACTAGATCTCCCTCTTTACCAGCAGAACCTAGAAACCTAGAACCTAGAAATTAAATGAAGGTGGCATTTAATTTTGTTGTACAAGGTTCAATGACAATAAACTAAAACTATTCCAGCTGAAGGAAGAGGACCATTAAAAATCATTGCCCCCCATTAATTTAAACCAGAGGTTACCAAACTTGGCAGCTTTAAGACTTGTGGACTTCTGGGAGTTGAAGCCAACAAGTCTTAAAGTTGCCAAGTTTGGGAACCTCTGATTTAAATTAAACAAATGTCATCCGATATATACTGTTCTCTGTAAAATAAGGACAAAGGACCTATTCATTTACTTAGTCTTCCCATGCCTTTCTTTTTAAACTTGTCTTCAGAAATATTTTTCTCTCCCATGTGAATTATGTCGTGTGTTTCATGTCATAACATCTCTTAGCATAAATTTGCTGATAAAGAATGTTATTTAATGGAAATCCCAAACATTGTGACTTGGGTCAATCAAATCCTCACACATATATACCAATCACATTTTTGCCTTTGGGGCAAATAATATTATGCAGAATGTATAAACAGAATGATAAGAAAAAAATGAAAAAGATGATATTTTAAAAATGGAGCAGAAGATCTAGTTTAAATGCTAGTTTAAGGCAATACCATTCTTTATAACATTCCATATATCTTGGTCCAGGAAAATTATCCTTATTTCTGCTATTCTAATGCACTTCTTATACTGCCTTTTGATTTTAAACTTCTCATCTATGTCCTTTTGAGGATTTCATTAGTTTCATTCAAACAAAGCTCTCAACTCATCCACTCGTCCTTCATATGCATTAGACTTCAGTTCTAATTCATTTTCTGCAAATATTCAAACCACTTCAACAGACATCTTTTAATACTGATCACTCAATTTCAATCTGTTTTGTGTACAATTGACATCCTTTCTTTTCTTTTCTAACCACATATATTTCTTAAGGATCCTATTCCTCTTACATTCCACTTACTTTTATGTTTTTTTCTTGATAATAGCCAAAACTCCATGTAGTAAAGTAGGCAAAAGCATTTTCTTATTTGCCATTCTTTTTGCTTCTTTCAACAAATATGATCCTACATATTATTGACTAATCTTTCTTCCAGCATTTGCACATGTTGAAATGTCTTTCTATTTTTTATCTTCAGTAAACATTTTATCGAGGAATACATATTCATATACTTGCTTTAGTTTTTTACAATGTATGTATGATTTGCAAATGTTTGCTCCATTTCCCCATCCAACATAACTACTTTGAATTTTAGATAAATATTCAGATCTATATTCCTTGTTGCATCATACAATCTATCCAACCCTTACCACAAATCATTCAGGTTCCCAGTCAACTAAATGGCATCATCTGCATGTGGAAGTATATTTACATCTACCATCATCATCCTAAGCATTCTATATTTATATATCCACATGTCACACATGTTTGGCTTGCTGCTTCCTCAGAATTGAACTGGTTAGCAAACATTCTTCTAAAAATAAACTGGTTTTTGTATATTACAAAACCAGATTTTTTACTACAGTACATTGCAATACAGCAATATTAAATTCTTAACTGATGTAATTCCATTAATAGATTCCAGCAGTTATGTTTTCTTGTATGATAAGAAACCTTTAAATATATTTTTGAAGCAGAATATTTTTGAATTATTGTTTTTTCAAGATTTATATTCTGTATAATTATTTCTTTATTTAACTAATAAGATACATGCGATTGCTAATGATATGCTTTTTTCTGTGACTAAATTTATATTGTGGAACACAAAGAATACTAGTTTTGCAATTTCATGCTTATGTTATTAGAAATTACTAAAATGCTGAGGTCTGTATTGTTTCAGCTTTGGAATTGGTTTTTGTTTGAGAAGGGGCAAGGAATTTCATGACATTGTTTGAAATGTGGTTTTTTTGTTTTTTAAGAAAAATATGATGTTGAATTATGTTGTTTTATTATCCCTTTCTGTTTATTAGTAACAGAAGTTGTGAAATATGTGCAAAGTCTTCAACAGCTGGTGAACCACAGATACAGTCTCTCTTGTTATAGTAATGATGATTTAATAGCTGACCAGCTGTTGTAAGGCTGTAAACTAAGATGATGCAATGAGAATGAGTCAGCAGGGTTATCACTTTAAGAGGCTGTCTATATAAGAGAGGCCCTGTGAGGGCAGCCTCTCTGTATTATCCCTCCATATTTTTTCTGTCTGTGTGTGTTTCCTGTTATGGTTGAAGATTGATTGATTGCCTGGCTTTGCTTAGCATATGTGTGTGTGTTTGTTTATGGTTTGTAGATAAACCACTGTTTGAAGGACCTTCAAATGAAATTCCATGAAGCCACCCATATCTTTCCATGACATCTAGTTTTTCAAAATGAGCTCTAGAAAAAAAACTCTTTTAAGATGTTGAGGCATATAAATTGTTTAATACTTTTCTAACCAGAAGGCTGATTTGTGTTGAGTCATCCACTTCTAGTAAGACTAGTAAAGACTGCACTTTTTATATGAGAGGCTTTAAGTAGTCTTCAAAATACAATGTCAAAATTACAGCTTTCTCTTAAGAACTGCCTAACACCAAGATGTTTCAATCCATCAGAGTAATGGATAGCAGTAGATAAAAATCTGATAGAGTGGCAGACAAGTCCTTGTACTTTACCACTCTATGGATTCATTGCTTGAGATGGTGTAGTGGTTGTTTTAATAGACCAACCCTATGCACAGAGGAAGTCATAAGCTTAAGACCTGAAGATATAGTTTGCAAAAGTAACTATAGCCACTAAAATGGGATAAATGGGATACACTTTTTATTGTTATACTTTCTTGACTGTTCAGATTCTAAGAGCCTCCTTGTGGAAGGAAGGAAGGAAGGAAGGAAGGAAGGAAGGAAGGAAGGAAGGAAGGAAGGAAGGAAGGAAGGAAGGAAGGAAGAAGGACTTTAGAAAACCATGAAACCTTTAGAAATAAATGGTTTTAGTTATTGGAATTCTAAATACATTACACATTTAAGCAATATTCAGTTTTTCAAAGAATTCATGTATTCTGAAATAAAAATATTTTTTTTTCCTAATTTAAAGGCAAAACACTCTTAAATTATTTTTTAGATCAAACATTACCTTCATTCATGTTTTGGTCAAAGATTTTGCTTAAATGTGAGGTCTTATGAAAGGTAACGGATATATTTTCCACAACTTACACAAGTCCAGACAAAATATGTTTTTAATTAGAAAAAAGGAAGTGCTTTTATTTTAATGCACTGACATTTTAAATTGAAAAACCGGGCCTCTTCCTTCAAAAGTTATGATGTTGAAAAGATTTAGGCATTCATTTAGTTGGGGCTTAGTTTCTACTGAAATTGAATCATGCACATATGAAGCAATGTTAAGTTCCAAATATGTCTACTGTCAATGCTCCAACTAATGAACCCAAGCAAATCAGAACTCTGAGACTTAGCTCCTTCTCAAAGGTCCTGTTTATTGAGTATATCATATCAGCACAGCTTCCATGGAAAACCAATTCTAAATCTTTCCTGCAGTTTCAGTATAATTAAACTAGGAAATAACCCCATCCCCAAGTGTCATAGGTCACATTGGCCAATTGGGTTAATTGGCGGGCTCTTCAGGTACTCTTTCCCCAACCTTATCTTATATAGTTCTTTGTCTAGTAATGCATTCCAACCTCCTTCCTCCCTTCCCTCTCACTGTGACAGCTGAGGATCAGAAAGATGGCTGTTGCCACCATGGCTGTTTCCTTCCCACCAAAAGTGGTCCCTATTTTTCAATTTGCATTTTACATGCTTTTGAACTGCTAGGTTGGCAGAAGCTGGGACAAATAATGGGAGTTTACCCCATTACATGGCACTAGGGCATCAGGGATCTTAGCTAGCATCTCATTTTAACATTTTATGATATCAATCTCCTTTGTATGTTTATGAACTAAAACCTTTTTAAAAACATTGCATTTAAAAACAGATCCAAAAGTTTAATGATATAAGTAATTTAATCATAGTGTTCCATATGCTTCCCTACAGTAAGAATACTTATGCATATTTCATTAAATTTATGTATATGCATATTTAAACTGCTTTAAATCACACTTAACTACTTTAAATCATACTGATACTTAAGTTGCTTCCTAATCACAGAAGATTTTGGAAATGATCAAGAATTTTAATAATTAGAAAGATTATTATTAGAGATACATATCACACATGATGAGTGAAGAAGCAGCTATATCAAAATAATCATAGAAGGTTGCAGAGATGGAAACTTTAACAGAAAATGAAAGTTAAAGTTTTCAACCAGCAAAATCTGCAATTTTCCAATGTAGTGATAAATGAAATATTGTACCTTTCCAAATGGTACTATGATTTTGCTTTGTTCATATGGACATAAAGAAAGAAATTTATACTGAAATATTTTTATTTCAAATTTGAAATAAACAAATATCTGTACCAAACAAAATTAAGCACATCATTTATTCTTCAGCTTCTTGGATGAGAAGTGAAACGCCTTCAAAGAAAAAATAAGAAAGTTCAGTTGCCTCCTTAAAAAGGAGCTTTATGAAGTCCTTTAGAAGATTTTAAAATGAACTTTAAATGGTTAAATTACTGAAATGATAAAGAAGAATATGAACAATCAAAATAATGTTTAAGAATCTCAAAATTAATTATTGATCCAAGGTATTTTTCCTATCAAAGTGACAACAAATGGAAATTATTTCCCAGAGATATACAGCCTAGACATTGATGGTCTTGTATTGGGGTTATTCAGGTTTATATTCCTACTAAGGCAGTTAGTGAGTGTCCTTGAATCCAATAGTCTCTCAACTTAATCTTTTTCAAAAGGCTGTTGAAAGAATAAAATGTTGTAGTGGAAATGAAATATATTTGACATCCCTGGAGACTGGAGGAGGAAGCATAGCATGAGTGCAGACACTTTTCCTTGCTCTTTCTTAGGTCTTCTTAAATTACGTAAATCCAATTAGTTTTCTAACATGACAACACCATACTTTAAGGTGCATTCAATCAAATGTGACTGAGGAAACATTACCATAACCACTATTATTACTTGGGCACAGAGAAGAGGTTTTAATGTACCTCTTTATATTTTTCAAAAGGAAACAGCCCACAGGTTTCCCCACTGACAGAATTAACTGTGTGGAATCAAAACATCAATCTGCCATAACCAAAAGGAAAATGTTCTTTGGTCTTTGAAAAATTACCAGAGTGTACAATGGAGTGAAATGTGAAGCATACAAAATAACATCTGGAGTCAAGCTTCTCAGCAATTTACTAGTTTGTTCTACTTCTTGGGAATAAAGCTCATGCTAGTTTTAAATCCCAGGAATTTGTAACTTTACATACAGAGAAGAATACAACAATAAAGGTAAATGCACCTTGAGTATGAAAGCTATTTCATAGGTCCAGTGGTGGTTGTTACTTTCATTCACAGGACAATCTATCCAGAAACATATTCCTTTATTCAGGAACTGCATTACTAGGCAGAAGATTTCATGCACCATATATTGTTTGTTGTTGTTTGTTCACACTTGCCCAGTTCAAGAGTAGAGTAGAGTAGAGTAGAGTAGAGTAGAGTAGAGTAGAGTAGAGTAGAGTAGAGTAGAGTAGAGTAGA
>JANHFP010003798.1:61694-73034 GCA_032468135.1 Calamaria suluensis | reverse complement strand
AATGTGATTGGCTGTAAACCGCCCCGAGTCCGCAAGGAGAGGGGCGGTATATAAATTAAATAAATAAATAAATAAAAATAAATAAATAAATAAATAAATAAATAAATCATCCTGAAATGTTACTATTTCTTTTAGGTGCAAAAGAGGGATAGTTCATTGGTAACTTTGGTGGCCCTTCTTGCAGCATTTGTCCTGTTTCATGAAGAGAACCAAGTGGGTGGGGGGAATGATAATTCAAGGCAGGCCAGAAATCGATTGCCTTTTAGAAACGTATTGCTCATTTAAAGCATGTCAACCCTTCCAGGAAAACTTGAAAGGAAACACAACTGTTATATCAGCTAAGTCTACTTTATTGTAAGGCTACATTAATAGAACCTTGCCAGTCTGAAAAGACAAATCCACTGCCCTCACATTCAACAGTCTTATATAAGGCAGATCTTTATTTATAGATTTGTCTTTCCTTTTTTTTTTGCTCATCAAACTTTTGTGGCCTTTCCCCTCTTTTAACTGATCATTCCCTAGGCAGAATATTTTCCCCTCCCCCCTCAAGGTTATTCCCATGTACCATTTCAGAGGGAATGATTCAATGTTGTCAGCGTTTCCCAGAGTTTCCCAGCTAACAAATGCAAATATTATCACTGCTGGACTTCAAAATGTTTTGTATGGATAATTGAGTGACCCTGGCAGCATCTCAACTGTAGAACAGGGTGAAATCCAGGAGGTTCTGGAGAACCAGTAGCACAACTTTTGAGTAGTTCGGAGAACGGGCAAATACCACCTCTGGCTGACCCCAGAGTGGAGTGGGAATGGAGATTTTGCAATATCCTTCCCCTGCCACCAAGCCCACTAAGCCATGCCCACAGAACCGGTAGTAGAAAAATTTGGATTTCACCACTGCTGTAGAGTAGACTCAATTGGAGGTTATGGGGGAGGCTATGAGGAGCAATAGACTTGTCCTTCAAGAGAGAGTAAAGACTGACTGGGGGAAATGTCATTGCCTTACTTGATGATAGAGGCCTGGGAAATCCCAGAAAGCTGCATTTGAAGCTTCTGGGTGGCACACAAGATTTTTTTAAAAAGCAGAAAGAACACTGTTGCTGCCTTTTTGAAATGGTCCTACATCAATGAGGGACAAAAGTGTTATTTAAAAACTTAATTTAAATCTGAAGACAGACATAAACATTTGGGATGGATGGGATAAATGACTGATGAACAGGATCTGTAACTGAAAATTAAGGTAATCATGATAATTATGTACCAAGCAAGGATTTGTCCCGGAGACCCCAGTCAGCCTTTCAGATTGCCCATAAAAGGAGAATTGTCTAGATCTATTACTTTATCCCAAGACCTTTGTTCCTTCTCCCATCCCAGTTAATCCATCAACCCCTATTTCTCTCTGGCAAGCAAGATGCCAAGCTTGCCCAGCAAGATATGAGAGCAACGAAGAGAGGAAGGTTGGAAGCAGATGGTCTTTCTAGGATGGCTGGGACATTCCAACATAGGGATGGTTGGATGATCTGATGATCTGGCCACCCCATTGCCACGCTAGATCAGGTCATAGAAAATACTTGAGTGGAGTGCTTTCTGCTTCATGCAGGCTGCCCTAAAAATGACATTTGGGATGCAAGAGAAGCCTTGCACACTGAGTACAGACAACAGATACTGATGTCCTGGCCCTTGGCCAGGCAACCCATTAACTCAGCATTGCTCACTGGTTTGTAAACCACTTCCCTTTTCCTTTTCCTCCTCCTTCCTCTGCTTGTGATTGGGCCACAGTCATCTTTCCTGAAGTTCAAACAGTAAATAACAGAGTCAGTCTGGTGCAGAGGTGGGTTTCAGCAACTTCTGACCAGTTCTGGAGAACCTGTAGCGGAAATTTTGAGTAGTTCGTAGAACCAGTGAATACCACCTCTGACTGGCCCCGTCCCCATCTATTCTCTGCCTCCTGAGTCCCAGCTGATCGGGAGGAAATGGGGATTTTACAATATCCTTCCCCTGCCACACCCACCAAGCCATGCCCACCAAGCCATACCACGTCCACAAAACCACACCCACAGAACCGGTAGTAAAGAATTTTTGAAACCCACCCCTGGTCTAGTGCAGTAATTAGGTTACAGAAGTGACAGTGGGAACTGGGTTCAAGTCTTGACAGGGAAATTCACTACATGAAAGTTTAATGGAAGCACATATTCTATTCTTAGGTTCTTGAACAAGTCAACCTTACATTTTCTATGTGTCCATCCAAGAACAATCCCTGTTCAACATGTATCTTTCTAGGTGACTTTAGATCAGTCATCTTATCACAGGCTTTTATGTTGCTGGACTCCAGGTTTATGTTGCTGGAGCAATGTGATTTGTACCAGGAGAATGTAGGATATTCCAATTCTGAAGGGTTACTGTAAATTAAAAATTGATAATGCCTCTTCCATGTTGTTCCAAGTCCTTGGGCCAAAAAAAAAAAAAAAAAAAGAATGTGAGAAAGTATTTGCACATGGATATACTGTGTACGGGTGAGATGCTATCTAATATAAAGGATATTGTCCTCAAGTAATAAATTTGAATGGATGGATGAATGGATGATGTACCATGCACAATTTGTTTTCCCACCCTCACAGGGATTTAAACAAGTTGCTCCTACAAAGGGAGATATACTGTGATTTTCCCTTTCACATGAACCTTTGGAGACCCGCCAACCCATGTAACATGGAGCTGCATTGGCACCACAGAGGGAAATGTTATTGAAGCTATTGAAATCAACAGAAGTAAGGAGGTATAATTTGGCACAGAAGAATGCCCTTTAGAAGGAACGTAGTCCAATTTATTTTTGATGAACCTTCTAAGTAGGCTGATACATTTACCAAGAACTTTTTCTCCTCTGCTTCCAATCACTTTCTATGCTGTAGCCAATTTATCTTTGTATTCTCTTTGCGAGTTACTCCCTAGAGATAAATTCTCAAGTAGCATTTAATGCAGAATTTTAACGGCAGCAATACTTTGTGCCAATGGTATTTTGAAGCTCTTTCATATACCATAGAGTTTCTTTGCTCTAGACTTCTTTGCTCTGGTCCAGAAAATGATCACACATTTACATCTACACATGTGAATTTTCCTCCAGGCTCATGAGATTATAGACTAAGAAAAGGACTAGGATGTGTAAAAGTAATTGATTCCTCTTGGTGGTGAATAGAAAAGCATTGCTGGGAAAATTCAAACATGCTAAATGTATAATCCAAGCAAAATGAGGAGCCTTTTCTAAATTATGTAGAAAGCTTGAAAGTATAGATAAAGGTAACCTTTAGAAGAGAAATAGTACACTTCTGGAAGAAGAGTTGGGGACTAGAAAGAAAGGTGATGAACACAAATCAATAGAGAAGGAAAGGGAGGAGACTCCAATGCCCATACTGGGAGATTCGGGGGGGCTGTCCCCTACAAAGTTGAGGGCACAAGATAAAAAGTAACTTTTAAAATGGGTGTTTAATAAAGTATTAAGGAGAAAATTAAGAAACTGGAAATTATATAAAATGGTGTGATAATTAAAACATTATATGTAAGAATTGAAATGAAAGATATGATAGATATGTTAAGTGCTAGAGCAGGATTAATCCTGCTGATGGTTACTTGAACATTAAGGCTGTATTGTAATACAATGTTTATTACAATATATATATCAATATATATATCAATATATATATCAGTACGAAAATACGAAAACAAACAAACAATATATATATATATATACAATATATATATACATCAATATACATCAATATATATCTATATCTATATCTATCTATCTATCTATCTATCTATCTCAATATATTTGTTTTCTGAGGTTTTCACGGGTATTTGTAATTAAAAGGAAGAAACAGCTGCAAGCTCACATTACTCTGAGAAGAACAAGGCCGAAGACACAAGCCTGAAGATGACGAAAGAGACTTTGTCGAAACGTTGCCAGGAAACTTCCAATTTTACGTGGGAGAAAACCCGAATAACCGAAGACACACACACATATACATACATACCGTGTTTTACCCAAAATAAGACCCTGTCATTTTCTTTTTGAACCCTGAAATAAACGTTTGGCCTTATTGCTATGCGCTCAAAAGATTGGGCTTGTTATCAGGGGGTGTCTTATTTTGTGGAAAACAGAGTATGTATGTATGTATACTTTCGAGGTGCAGCAAGTGATGAGCATGGTCACGTTATGGCTGCTGCTGACACAGCCAATCATCAGCAGTTCGCCCCGAGACTGTGCATGCGCTTCCAGCCATGCTTCTCAGGACTCTGCACCATGAAATCGGCCCAGCCACACCACTGCGACCGGATATCCCATTGCTGCTGTCGCCTCCCTGTTCTTCGCTAATGGTTTTTGAGGCAGCCATTTGCGTGACAGAAGGGTTGTGGTGGCTAGTATTGTGGGAGTGGCCATTAGGCAAAGGCATTGGGGTGCATGGGACATCTTCCCTCCTCCCTTCTCCCCCTCCGGCCTCACCTCATCACCTCATGTTATTTGCATGGCAAGCAACCAGAGGAAATGGCAGGGACCATCTGTGTATGCGTTTAAATATTTTCGGGGAGGGCTTATTTTAGCACATGTGCTAAAAAGCTTGATTGGGCTTATCTGGGGAGGATGTATTTTCAGGAAAACGGTATGTGTATGTGTGTACATGTGTGTGTGTGTGAGAGAGAGGAGATTGTATCTGACATTATATATCAAAGGTAAATTCAGATATTTTGAATAATAGCTTTCAGGAAAAGAGCCAAGTGATTAATCAAAAATAATAACAGATACTAGGAAGAACATCCAGTGATTAATATTCAAAGTATACTATAAATATTTAGGTAGTGGTTAGCAGTTGGAAAATAAATGTAAGGGGAGAATGTGGCTACCAAAAGGTGTGGTGGTGGGGTTTTTTTTGCAGAGAAGTAAAATTTTGGATTTTATATCTATTCTTGTTTCACTTTTTAATTATCTGTCAAAGCTTATGCAATTAAATAAGTAAATAAATATTTTCAGACCTTCATCATGTCCTTTATTCCAAGTGAATTACAATATAAATAAGTATTGTAAAAATAAGTAAAATGTTAATATTGAAATGACTATTGGTCAAATTTATAAAGTAATTCTATCATAGTTTAATTTCTAATCAGTAAGAATTAATGACTGTATGTGATGTTTAACTTATTGTGTTCATACCACTTTTCAGGGGAAACAGCTGTATTCTTGCTGATGAAATGGGTTTGGGCAAAACAATACAAACCATCTCCTTTTTGAATTACTTATTTCATGAGCATCAGTTGTATGGACCTTTCCTGCTTGTAGTACCTCTTTCCACCCTGACATCTTGGCAAAGAGAAATCCAGACATGGGCTCCACAGATGAATGCAGTAGTTTATTTGGGAGATATTACCAGTAGAAATGTGGTAAGTGGAATTGTAGGTTAATGGGAAACAGAGATTTGTAAGTCTTATTTGTATAGTGGTGTAATTTTAATCCACATCTATACTAAATAATTTTATATTAATTTATATTATTTGTTTTTATATAGACATTCATTAAAATACAGTGATATTTAATAGTTGGATATTTGGTTGAACAAGAGAAAACACTGTAAAATAGGAAATAGATCTCATGTGAAATTTATATTTATCACATCTCTTTAATTGGCTACAGATAGAATGAAAAAATGATAGCATGGTTGAAGAGTCTGGATTTTGTTTTTTCATTTGATAATTAATGAAATGTTTTATTACAAACAAAACATTAACAGAATTCATTAGCCACTTTATTGAGTATTATTTTTCAGCTTACCTTTTGACTTGATCAATTATTTCAGTTAATGAGAAAAGCTTTAAAAACTTAAAGTGCTGCTTTTTAAAACTTTGGATTGGATTGGATTGAACTCCAATCTATTCATCAGATGGATAATGGGTTATCAGTAGGATCTTTGCTACCCTTCTTTCTCATAAAGATAAACAGAGCTGTTTATTAATCCCATTTCTATTTTGTGCTCCTTTCCTATTACATATATTATTGTGTGTTTATATATGCAATTTGTGTTTTAAAATTAATAAAATTGTTTATATTAGTTATTCCATAGATTTTTTAAAAAAAAACTATGGCGCTTTATTTCACTTATAGATAAGAACTCATGAATGGATGCATCCACAGACCAAACGATTAAAATTTAACATCTTATTGACAACCTATGAAATTCTGCTGAAAGATAAGGTTAGTAATTAGACTGATTAATTTAATAATTTCTAAAGATTAAAACTGAATATTCAAAACACATTATTTTTTCAGTTAAAAATTATCAACTAGATTGATTGTTGCAATAGATACCAGTAACTACCAAATATAGTTTGGATGTTTTGGATGTTTCTCTTCAAAGATGGAAAAATTAGGCCTATGGTCAAAAAAAAGAGTGAACCTTTCAGAATGCCTTTATAACTACCTTCTCCTTCATCAAACTGAAAGGGGACATTTTTAACAAGATTGAAAGAAAATCTTTCTTGAAAGAAAATGTAGGACCCATTCCTTCCTTTCCATCAGAATTATGGAAAAATGTATGATTTTGTAAGGCTGGTGCAAATAATTTCTATCCTATTGGAAAAAAAGAAAAGTCATCAACACTATCTTTTCAAGGCTTTGGATAAAATGGTTTCTCTGCCTTCCTATACTGTTATTTATTTACCTGTGTAATTTTTACTGTCCATAATTTACTTTAAATTGCCATATTAAATATATTTTTCTTTTAAAAGAAAGCATACTTATTGTGGGTTTTTTTTCCTTCTAAAAAGTCATTTCTTGGAGGCTTAAATTGGGCATTTATAGGAGTAGATGAAGCCCATCGATTAAAAAATGATGACTCCCTCTTATATAAGACATTAATAGACTTCAAATCTAATCATCGCCTTCTTATCACTGGAACACCTCTACAAAACTCCCTGAAAGAGCTGTGGTCCCTGCTTCATTTCATCATGCCAGAAAAGTAGGTAATCATATTGCATGGCTTTATTGACAAACAGTAAGGCTGCAATTTGGTTTATATTCATCTTGTTTTAATGGATAAAAGTTATCTTACAGAACCACTCTGTTTCAGTTGTGTTGTATTTTGGGCGCTATTGCTACTTTATTATATTGAGACTTTAACATTTAAGAAAATCAGTAACTATTACATTAAGAAATTTAAACTGGCTCTAGGTCAATTACAAATTCTCAGGAAGACCACCTATTATATACATGTCTGTATGAAAGAATCTTTTCAGAATTAATTTTCACTGACTTCAAAGGGACAAAATATATCTGAAATGCTGCAGACTAGGGGTGTCAAACCTGTGCCATCCCCCCATGCTAATCTGGGCGTGTGCATGGCCAGGACATGGCGCATCCAGCCCATAAGCCGTGAGTTTGACAGCCCTGCAGTAGACTGTAAAAGACAGTATCAGTGAACTGATTTAGGGTTTCTTTTTTACATAAATAGAATTAATCTCAGTGCTCATTTTCTTGCTTACTGTATATAAGGTAAGAATATGTGAATGGTCCTGATGGTTTAGTCCAAATACCTACTTGTGTCTTTGATGATCAACTAGATGCTTATAGAAACAACAAGATATCAATGTAAATGTCATGTTTCCATCCTTAACTCATAATTATTTAAATAGGTATTGTTTGTAGTACTGGAGGTAACACATAACTCAGCAACATAGTTGAGTGATCATTACACAAGGACCACCTGTAATTCTTAGGTGGTATTTGGTTTTCTGAATCTTTATTACTTAGTGAAACTAATATTTAAATTAATTTAATTTTCTTGAATGTATTGCAAATTAACCACATGTATATTTTTTTTATTGAAGATTCTCTTCTTGGGAAGATTTTGAAGAAGAACATGGGAAAGGAAGGGAATTTGGTTATGCCAGTCTTCACAAAGAACTTGAACCATTTCTGTTGAGGAGAGTTAAAAAAGATGTAGAAAAATCTCTACCTGCCAAAGTTGAACAAATTTTAAGAATGGAAATGAGTGCATTGCAAAAGCAGTATTATAAGTAAGTCATTTATTATGTGTATTAAATGATACAAAATATATGCAAATTGCCATGTGTCTCTTGTTTTATGTTTTGTTTTCTATAGTCTTGTTATCAACAATGTTTTAATGCCATAGGTGGATTTTAACAAGGAATTACAAAGCACTAAGCAAGGGATCAAAAGGCAGTACCTCAGGCTTTCTGAATATCATGATGGAACTCAAAAAGTGTTGTAATCATTGCTACCTCATTAAGCCACCAGATGATAATGAATTCTATAACAAACAGGAGGCCTTACAGGTAAATATCCATTTAATTTAATTTAATTTAATTTTAAATTGTTTATAGGTATTGTTTTAAATTATATTGGCTGTGCACCGCCCCGAGTCCGTGGGGAGAGGGGCAGTATATAAGTGCAATAAAATAAATAAATAAAATAAATAAAAGCAATTGCAGACTTGAAGCAAGGAATGGCTGACATGAAAGAGGATATGGACAAAAGTTTTGCAGAAATTAAAGAACTAAAGGAAGTAAAGCAGACTACATCAGAAAACAAACAAAGGATAGGTGAGATGGAGAATAGAGCAGAGAAGACAGATCAAAAATTGAGATTTTGCAGAAAGAGAATCAGAAATTAAAGAACTTGGTGATTAACAGTGAAATGGGTAGATTGTCTTTCTATTTGAGATTTCAAAATGTAATTGAGGGATTGGGGGAAGATCTAAGATATGATGAGTCAAATATTGGCAGATTTAATAGGTATTGAAAAAACCAGGATGTCTCACAATGTCTCAATCTCCTCCGTCCTTCTGTTCACTCAATCCCCTGCACCCCAGTTTTAGTGTAACCACCAGAACCTTTTCATTTGGATTGAGCTCTTTCAGTTATCATGTCTTTATGGGTTCCAGAGTAAACTATCCCCCTCTCTTTTCCACCAGTCTCAGTCCAATCTTCTTTTCCCCTCTTTTCAAAATGTCTTTCCAAATTTCCCAGACACACTTTCCCAAACACTTCTTTCCCTTCTTTCTTCTTACCACCAAAAACGTACTTTGCTTCCAAGCCACCATGATCGCCAATTCTCTTTCACACTGCAACACAGTTTCAAACGGCTTCCACTCACTTTCTCTTTATTTGATACAGTTCGATACTTTCACAATCCGTCTTCAGGCACCAGCCTTCCGTCTCTCTCCTTACACTTTGCCTTTAAGCTCTCACGCTGCTTTCCTCCTTCTTCGCAAAACCACCTTTCAGCAACTTCTCTCTTTCACATCCCCTGGAAGTTAGTGTTCGTCTTTCAAGCACCATTGTTGATTGCTCCTCTTAGGTTTCCTCGTTGCCATACAAAGGGACCGCCACTTCTCCGGATCGCCAAACGCCGATCTCTTTTGTGATTGAAACTAGAGGTTTCCCTGCTTGAACGTGGCTTTGTGCAATGTCCCTACCTCCACTGGGATCCCCCCCCCTTCATAGTCAGATTCTCACTGAAGCAACAAGGTATAGAATTGTTCTGTGTCCTGTGTATTTGTGCAATAATGGTGAGATAAGACTAGTATGAATCTAATAAGACACATGCTCTATTGTTTCTATGCACAGAATCACAGGGGCATTATTTCTCCAGGTGAGGAATCTTCCATATTGGTGTCCAAGGACAACTGAGGCAAAGGCATGCCATTGTGCCAAAGTAAATGTTGTAGGCCAGTGATGGCAAACCTATGGCATGTGTGTCACAGGTGGCACACAGAGCCATGTTGGTGGGCATGCCAGCAAAGCTCTGGCATACATATGTGCACCGGCTAGGTGATTTTCAGGCCTCTTGGGCCCACTGGAAGTTGGGAAACAAGCTGTTTCTCACCTCCGGAGGGCCTCCAGGGGGTTGGGGAAGCCCCATTTTTTGCTCTCCATTGCCTCAAGGGCCTCTCTAGGAGTCTGAGGAGGGTGAAAATGGGTTTAGAATTATGGGTGTAGGCAGGCAGGCAACCCCGCCCTCGCACTCCCCCCGCTTTTGGCACACGATGGCAAATAGGTTAGCCATCACTGTTCTAGGGTCTTTGAGCTAAGTTAAATATTAAGAAATGCTGATTTACGGTTAGTAACTAATTTTGAATGTTTAGCCACTGAAATTAGCCTACTTTTGTCTGATTTATTTTTCTTATGCATTTTGTCCTTTTCTGGAAATGCCCTAGTAGTCATCTATATATCATGTTATGCTTCTATATCTATTTTGCAAACATACTTGAATTATGCATAAAAAGGGCACATTTGCTGCAAAAAATAATTATTAAACTCTTGAAAAATGAGTACCTTACCTCATTTTATTACTTCTCTCATTTTAAATGGGGAAGAATATTTTAACAGTCTAAGTAAAGTAATAGGTTTTAGTTTTAAAATGGAGATATGTTTTTTCCTATTAAATATGCATGCATGATTTTTCAGCTCCATTTAACTAACTTATTTTTTAAAAAAAATTACAATAGCAAATGCAACAAACCTCAGTGAGGAGAGGGTGTAACACCTAAAGCATGATTAATGGTTTCTCTAATTAATTATTTCTCTATCTCATGTTTTAAAAAATGGAATAGGAAAACTCAATCAATATAGGTGTATGGACTCTGTATTACCCTACAGTTAACAAAGCTGTATCCATTAGGACTAGGTATTGAACTGAAAATTATCTGGGAGAATTAAACTGTCAAAACATCATAAAGTAGTGACATTCCATTTACAAAAAAACGATGTAAATGTTATACTAATTATTTGGACAGCAAACAGAATTTTGATATCTCCTGCTAAAAAATAGTCATTTTAATATGGACCTTTCTTAGGTGGAAGGATTTGAAGAAGTCCTATGTTAAACTAGGCAAGGCTTTGTCTCTTTAAGAATGAGCAATATAGCAGTCCTATAAGTCATACTTCCATAATACAGTAATTGGAAAATATATGGTAGTTGATTTTTTATCTTTCTCAAAGCCCTTATAAGACTATAAATGTTTAGAACAAATATTTCAGTTCAGTTAAACAATAGTTTCTTAGAATGTGAACAAGCAAAGAGTACTAAGCTGATAAATAATACTCTACCAGATCCTTTTAATCAGAAGAATCAAGATTGCTTCTCAGTACTTGCAAGCCAAGTACTTGACTAAGTGGTCCAAATTTAGACTTTGGAAGAGGTGTTTCGGTGTCTGTAGGAACATACACAAGGCCACTCTTTTCTGATCCTTGAAGAAACCATTGTTTATAATAATAATAATAATAATAAGAGTTGGAAGGGACCTTGGAGGTCATCTAGTCCAACCCCCTGCCCAGGCAGGA
>JANHFP010003798.1:30163-53705 GCA_032468135.1 Calamaria suluensis | reverse complement strand
GGGGAGACTACTGGAGGATTAGATTTTATTATGAGTTATTTGTGTTCTTGCTAATTCTGGTTTTGAGGATTTGGAACAAAACATTGATTTGTCATCTATAAAGATCTAGATAATATTTTAAGGAAGGGTTTGGTTATTTATATATTTTGTCACAAAATGTACACAATATAATTGTGCATTTGTATTGTGTCTGATAAAATAATATTTTACAGGTGGCTAACTTTTCCAATATGGATGAAGATGATATTGAATTGGAGCCTGAACAAAATTCAAGAAATTGGGAAGAAATAATTCCAGAGGTCCAGAGACGAAGATTAGAAGAAGAAGAAAGACAAAAGGAATTGGAAGAAATTTATATGCTTCCAAGAATGAGAAACTGTGCCAAACAAGTAAGCTTAACCTTTGAAAAGAATTCATCCCTTTGTTGTCTTTTGTTTTAGAACAATTATTTATTTGAAATGCTAAATGTTAAGATTGAATTTGAGTACCTCTGCACTCTTTTTTTAAAAAAAAAATAGATAAGTTTTAATGGAAATGAAGGAAGACGTTGTAGAAACAGAAGATATTCTGGATCAGACAGTGATTCTGTCTCAGAAAGAAAACGACCAAAAAAACGTGGTAGACCACGAACTATTCCCCGGGAAAACATTAAAGGATTTAGTGATGCAGAGATTCGGAGGTAAGGAACACATCATCATAATGTGTGTAATCTTAATCTGTTTCAATTTAGAAAGTAAAAATGCTCCCATAGTAAATGTGTGTCAAAATAGTATTTTTTTTCATTTGTGAAGGTAAAAAATTCTAATACATTAAAATACATTTTTATTAAATTGGAAGTTAAAAAGCATAGTTGAATGTTTCTGTAAATTCAAATACCAGCAGAGATTAATTAGATTTGGGTTATAGTGTAAGCAAATATCTAACATTCTTCAAATTGATAAGTAAAGATATGATCACATGTATCTTGTTTTAATTTGTACTGTTATACAATGCAGGTAAATATAAAGTAACATTTTAATGTATGCACATCAGCTTTACTAATAGCCTTTATATGAACTCTTATTGTGTGACAATCATTTCTAATTTGTCATTATTCACTAAGATTGATAAATATTTTTATTTTCTCGGCTTATAATGGTTTCTTTTAAAACAAAAATAATTTTCCACTTAATTTATCAAACTGTTTTTCTTAGGTTTATCAAGAGTTACAAGAAATTTGGGGGGCCTCTTGAAAGGTAAATAACTAATAAGTGGAATTTCTCTTTTAACTATCTATAGTGAAGTATTCCAGTGCTACTTTAAAAGACAATCAAAAGGAAAATATATACAGTTCTGTGCATGAAAACGAGAATTCTAGTAGCATTTACCTACTCCTGCAAGAAGGATTTTCTCTACTTTAAATTCAGTAAATAGAACTGTGAAGTTTAGATTATAAGAATATAATAAGGGGGAAAAGCCAAATTAAAAAACTAAAGATGTAAAAGCTTAGAAAATAATAAGTCACCCTTTATCACACAAAAAATAGATATATTTTCCTATAGCAATAGCGCTTAGACTTATATACCAATTTACAGTGCTTTTACAGCCCTCCCCTAAGTGGTTTACAGAGTCAGCATATTGCCCCCAACAATTTGGCTTCTCATTTTACCCACCTCAGAAAGATGGAAGATGAGTTAACCTTAAGCCTGGTGAGATTTGAACTGCTAAATTGCAAGTAGCCTGTGATCAGCAGAAGTAGCCTGCAGTACTGCACTCTAACCACTGTACCACCGTGGCTCCTATTCTTCCCCTTTTAATGAAAATCTTTAGAAATAAGGGAAAAAACAGTCAAATGAATTACTGAAAATATCAATTACTATTACAAGGAGATGGATTGATTGATTGTCTTTCCTTCCTTATTAAGAATTTTATTGAAATGTCTAGCATTAATGGTTTTCTAGTTTTTTATGATGTAAAAAGTTTGGTACTATTGAAACCAGAATTGTAATGTTAAACTGTTGCAGATTAGATGCCATAGCTAGAGATGCTGAATTAGTGGATAAATCTGAGATAGACCTCCGGCGGCTTGGAGACCTTGTACATAATGGATGCTTCAAAGCTTTGAAAGACAACTCATGTGGACCAGAAAGAGCAGGTACAGAGTGCTTAACAAAAGATATGTGGTATGAACCCAAGCATTTTTTATTCCATAAAAAATGATAACATCCCTTGGTCATGCCCTTGAGTTTATTAACAGGTTAATACTGATATGGCTGACAGCAGTTTCCCGTTTGTGGATGTGTGTTCTCCTCTTCTTGTTTCCTGGTATATCCAGTATAGCATGTTTGTTACCTTAGAATACTACTGGCAATAATCACAAAATTAAAAGGTGAAAAAATAGTTGTAAAGTGAATAGGAGACACAATAGTTAATTACTCCCATTTCTTTGCCCATTTTGATTAATGCTAAATATGCCCATTGATTTATTTCGCCAATGCTGTATTAACTATTATCTATTGGGCTAATATATCAGTGTGTAAAACCTTTCTGTTTTAAGAACCTAAGAATGGATCTGCCTCTATTAAACTTGAAGAACAAGAAAAATAGTGTCATATAGATAGTTAACATTACACTAGCAACTGCAATCAGAATTTCTGTCACTAAGCAATATGGTCATAAAATGTGACTTTCTGCTGAGTTTGTCGGTTGAAAGGTAGGCAGTTCAGTGGTTCAAATCCCTAGTGCCGTGTAATGGGGTGAGCTCCCGTTATTTTTCCTAGCTTCTGCCAACCTAGCAGTTTCAAAAGCATGTAAAAATGCAAATAGGGACCACCTTTAGTGGGAAGATAACAGCGTTCCATGCTTTAGTCATGCTGGCCACATGACCACGTAGATGTCTTCGGACAGCACTCTTTGGCTTTGAAACTGAGATGAGCACTGGTCCCTAGAGTCGGAAGCAACTAGCGTGCAGTGCTTCTCAGCTTGCAAGAAGTCCTGAGCTGCAACATACAGCCACCCCAGCCCCAGTGAAGCCTCAGCATCCATGGCATGAAACCGTCAGCTACTCCAGAAAGGCCCAAACATTCTTACCAACCTGTACTACAAGGCGTTTGCCATCCAGTGTTCCTCTGACTTTTGCTATGTTCTTGTTCCTGAGGCCGCTGAGGTGCGGCCCTTTGCAAGGTAATTGCCTGCATGAGATCTTCCCCAGGTCTTGTGAGGAAACTACTTTCTACCTCAAAAAGAAGGCAATGTGCAGGCAACAGCTGCCTTTTGAAGGACCAGTGTGGGCACATTTGGTTAGCATCAGGAGCAAGAAGACAGCAGAGGTCAGCTGGGTGTTGAGAGCAGGCAACCAAAAGGACAACCCCTTCCCCCAGGGATGGAGGAGAGGTTGAAAGGCCTTTGCAGTCATAACTTGAACTTGTCTGCCAGGCACCCAAATTTTGACCATGTCTGCCAGGTCAATGTAATTTCATAATTCTTTTGCACCTCAGTAAATTCGCATAGTCACTGAACAAATAGTCACAGCTCAAGTACTACCTATAAACTTAATATTACCAGTATTAGGTAGTACTGTGGTAAGGTTTATATAGGTAGTCCTTGACCTGTAGCAATTTGTTTAGTGACTACAAAGTTACACCAGCACTGAAAAAAAATGGCATGGCCATTTTTCACATCTATGACTGTTATAGGATCCTCATGGTCACGTGATCAAAATTTAGTCACTTGACAACTGGCATGCATTTATGACATATGCACTGTTTTAGGATCTTGTCATCATGATTTGTATGCTTCCCAGCTGGCTTCCAATAAGCAAAGTCAATGAGGGAAGCCAGATTTGCTTAACAACCACATAATTCATTTAACAACTAGAGTGATTTGCTTAACAACTGGTGCAAAAAAGATAGTAAAATGTGACAAAACTTAACAGCTGCCTTGCTTAGCAACAGAAATGATTGGCTCAATTGTGTTCATTAGTCGAGGACTATATTTATATTTACTGTTTTAGTTTTACCTCACATTTTCAAAAGTCAGAATTCCTAGTCACTTTATTTACATCTTATGCATTGTTTGTTTTTGAGACATAATATTGTTTAATTGGCTGTACTCCTTTGGCTGGTTTTATATTGAACTGTAGTAGAGCTTTTTGCTTTTTTCACATTTTGGAGTGTTTATATAAAGAGAATAAGAAAGTCTTAATACTTATCCTTTGTTGCATTCTAAATTTAAGGAGGTAGACTTGGAAAAGTTAAAGGTCCAACATTCCGAATATCAGGGGTACAAGTAAATGCAAAATTGGTCATCTCACATGAAGAAGAGCTGGAACCATTGCATAAATCCATTCCTTTTGATCCAGAGGAAAGGAAGAGGTTTGTATGTCCATATTTGTTTCCTTAAGTAGAAACTGACAATCGTAATCACACTGACAAGTGATTTTATTCACAAAAAGGAGTTGCTACATTATAATGGCTGAATTCTGAACTAGCTCCTGAGCCTGTAATCCTATTGACATTTTGGGGACACTGTTAAAGTGACTGGTTAATGATCAATGTATATCACTGCACCCAAAGAACCTTATGTTAAACTTTTTTTTTTATTAAAAAAGTTTTATTGGTTTTATAATTTTATCACATAGGGTAAGGTAAATTGGAAATGTAAATTTTTGTACAACAGTGTGGGATCAAAGTCATAGTTTCTTTTAAAATACTTCTTACATTTTCCATCCAGGATTATGTGGAGTTTCCTTTTAAAGCTTCATAACATTTATATTTAATATATTTCCTCTTTACAACTTGAGCTGTTGTTATCTCTCTTTACAACCTTCAGCAAACTTTCTAGTTTCATTGTTTTTTATCCATGGATCTTAGCTTCCTTGGCGACACCTCTCCCCCCCTACCCCTGAGACAGGCCCAACCTCCTGCCCACCCTTCCCTCCTTGTTTCTCTGCAACTCCCCCTTCCGCGGCTCCTGTAACTTCTTTCTCTAGTAGGGCTTTATGTTCTTTCAAAAAGGCCTCAGCCTCTATGATAGTATTAATTTTAATTTTGTTCCCTTCCCAGAAAATTAGTAATTCCTCTGGCATCAACCATCTAAACATGATTCTTTTAAGATACAATTTGTTAGATAAAGAAAAATATTTTAATCTTATGTCACGTATCTTTTTCTGAATCTGTTTAAGAATAGTTATTTCTTTGCCTCTCCCCCTTTGCACCCTGAGTATCTCATCCCTTGTATCTCTCAGAAATTTTACCTGTATTTCTCTGGGAACATTGTTTGTTTTAGCATAATATGAATTTACCCTGTATACCTGATCAATGTCCCACCAAATATGATCTTTTTCTTTCCCTGTAAGTTCTGCCAACATTATACTCATTATATTTTTAAGATCTTCACCTGTTTCTTCTATATTTTGAAATCTGAGAAAGAAAGATATTCTCTCTAATTCCATGTTTAAAATAACGTTTTCCAGATTCTGTTTTTCCTTTTGAATATCCCGCACCTCCCTTTCCAAACACTCTGCCTTTTCCTCCACCCGCACAATTTTTTGTTTATTTCCTTCCGCTAATTCTTGTACATTTTTTAGTTCAGTCTTAAACACTGCAAGGTCTTTTTTAATATCTGCCATTTCTTGTCTCATAGTCTTTTTTGCATATACATTGCTCCTGCTCCAGGTGCCTTTTGAGCTCGTTACATTTCAAAGACCTTCCAGCAGTCACAAAAAAAAAAAAAGTCTTTCCTTTTTAAGTTCATTGTGGAGTGGGTTACAAGGCAGAGAGGTTTTCCAGGGAAGTCCTAGCATTCAAAAGTAAAAGTTCAAACAAAGCTTATTAAAAGGGAGAATCCCAGAGTTTCTTCAGAAAGGAGCACCCACCAGAGACAAAGTTAATTAATTCCTTCACTGTGCCATTCCATCCATAACCAGGAAGTCTCACCAGGAAGTGATGCAATTCATTATAAAGAAGCAGGAAGTCGGCCATCTTCGCCTATCTCCTTGGGCGAGTCAGCCAACCCCTCCACCAAGATCCAAATCCTGCATAAAAGTCCACTTTTTTCATCCCAGCAAGGGGAAAACGCTTGCCTTCAAATACAAAATGCTTTTCAAATCCCCCCCACTTCCTACATCAAAGAGGGGGGTCACTGATATCGCCGCCTGAGTTTGGAGGGGGGACCTCTACCTCCACCCCCTCCTATTTCTTAGGAAACGTGCCGAAGCTATAAAATTGTAAATGTCCTCTTTCTTCTTATCTACCTCCACTGCTCCTTCTGGAAAGATTCGTTTTCACATTTCTCCCACACTGCTCCATCCTTGCTTTATTGCCTCCTGGAATGCTCAGAGAGGCAGCGGCAAAACATGGTGCCACACTCGCGTCCTCCGGCTCCTGGAGCGAAGCTGGTAAGCCCCCCCGACCATCGTCAATTTGGGGGCCTCCAGCACGCCACCCCTGAGGCAGGCAGTCCTTACCAGACCGCCTGTGCTCCCAAGGGAGCCCACCCGAGCGACGATACCAGACGCCGGGGTGTGGAGCCACCCCAGACAGCCCTCGTCGCGATCCCAGAAGTGAGTCATGTTAAACATTTTAATGATCCCCAAATAATCACAGATCATACATCATCTAACAGTTTTCACAGTACTGTTAATATACATAGTGGAGAAACAACTTTACAATGGTAATAAATATTTAGTTAAACATGTTCTTTCTGTTTTTTATTGCTTGCGTTCTATTCTTAGACATTATTTCTGAAGCATACTTACTTTTTATTTAGATACACCATTCCTTGTCACACTAAGGCTGCTCATTTTGATATGGATTGGGGTAAGGAAGATGATTCCAACCTTCTAATAGGCATTTATGAGTATGGCTATGGTAGCTGGGAAATGATAAAAATGGATCCAGATCTCAGCTTGACACACAAGGTAAGTCCTTTTTCTATTGATAGAAAAAAGTATTGTTTGAAAGAGTAAAGCTGTTTTTAGTGGAATGTTCATAGTGACTTTTTTTGGAACTCTGCAGTGAAAGATTAGCTGGTGCCATACTATCGTAGTTAATTCATTTTATGTTTTTTATTATTTCCATGATGTCTACAGAAAAATATTTTCCATGGGTTCCCCTTATTTTTTTATTGCATTTTAATCAGCAAAATATTTCAAAGTCATCAAAATGTAAATATCCTGTCCTCAATAATGCCATCTATTCAATTCAGTACATGTCCATAAAAGAAAGTATCACAAATTGAATGTACATTTTGCTGTATAGTAGCAGTGTACTATATTACAAGAATGAATAGGAACTTAACATTTAATTCCATTTCATCTGTATATGTAAGTTTTTTTTTCTTGGTAGTCTGGAGTATTTGATTGTTTAGTTTATTCCAAATTTATTATTGTATAACTCAAAGTGATGAATATACATAACATTCTGTCCTTCTATTTTCCCACAACATAAATTGTGTCTCAGTGTTTCTCTGTATTGCACTATACAGATAGATATAGGAATGGTACGAAGTTAAATAGATCAAATATACTTTAATGTGAACATTTACTAGTTAGGAGTGTATATTACATTGTGAGCCTCCCATAATCAATTTAGAATGGGCAGCATCAGATTTGAATCAAATAAATAAATATATAGATCTATAATATATTTTCAATTTTAGCTTTTCTGTTCCTATTCATTATATTGCTACTGATATATTCTGAAGAAAATATATTAAATTGTGCTTTCAGATTCTACCAGATGACCCAGATAAGAAACCCCAGGCCAAGCAGTTACAGACTCGTACAGACTACCTCATAAAATTATTGAGTAAGGACATTGCAAGAAAAGAAGCGCAAAGACTTTCTGGAATGGTAAGTAATGTGTTGCAACAAAAAGCATGACACTGAATATTCATATTATACATATCATATATTATAATATACATATGTAATATATCTGTTTACATTTTGAAATTATATCTGTCCTTACATAGATAGGTTAAATCAAGATTCTTCCTAAACAAATAGTTCATGTTTGTTTACTGACTAGTTCTGGGTATGATTCTTGTTATTTCTGAAATGTAAAACATGGAGCTCCTTGATTTTTAGAAACAATAAGACACTAAAAATAAGCCTTACTATTTTTCTGACACGATGCTTTTCTGATATTTAGGGAGGTTCAAAGAGAAGAAAGATACGAATGAAAAAGAGCAAGATTATAAAAGCAATAAAAATGAAAGAAGAGTTAAAGAGTGACACTTCCCCACCACCTTCAGATAAGTCTGATGAAGAGGAAGAAGAAGATAGCAAGGTGAATATATTGAAAATGCTATCTGCTAAATTTATTTAGCTTTTTTATTGCCAGTTTATTCAGTCTTCACACTGGGAAAAAGGTATAAAACTAATATCAAAATCACAGGTTCAGGATCTAAATGAAATTTGTAAGGTGATTTCTGGTGTATTTGTATTTTAGATACCATGGTAGCACTCTAATTTAAAATAAAAACTTGAAGAATGCAGTCAGCATAAAAGTGAAATAATATTTTTCTTAAGCCTGTTTTATTGTACTATACAATAAATGTCTCTTATTAGAAGTCATTGCTAAGTGGCAGTGGAACATTGTATATATTTAGGATATTCCTGTGTTTTTTAAAGTGCTTATAAACCTCAAATTAAAATCATTTAAAATATAGATTTTAAGAAGATATTTTCTTTATTCAAGAAAGAGCAAAGCACAGTAGGTAGGCTTTTAACCTGTCTTTTTACTTCAAAAATGTAACATTATTTAAAGTTTCCTGAACTAAGAATCAGAAATTGCAATCTCCAGTTGCCTGCTTATTTTGATTCCTACATTACATGACCTTTTTAACAAATTGAAAAATAAGATTGACATTTATTTGTTTCTTAAAGTCTTAAAAATGTGGCTGGGATTCTGACTGAAGAAGAGCCTCTTAACATGGTCTAGAATACAACATTCTAATAAAAATATTATAACATTAAAAGAATGAAAGAAAAACTTAATTAAAGTATTAAGATAAAAAAATAGAATGAAAAATTAGACAGTCTACCAAATGTTTCTATTTGTTTTAGGTTTATTTTTAGGTTACGCTTAGGATTTTTCTTGTGATTGCTAGGTTGAAGAAAAAATAAATAGTGTCTAAATAATTGTTTACAATTGTAAAATCAACTGTTGCTTGAAAAGATAATAAAATACATTAATGGAAAATAATACAAGAAAATACAATAATTTAAGCATTGTTTCATTCATTAATGATTATAAATAGAACAATTTTAAATTTGATTTGATTTAAATTTGATTTAAATAGCAAAGAATGTCAAGTCATTTTAACACTCCAAATCCAATCTACCTGTATTTCATGGAGTATTAAGAAATTTTTAAAAAGCCAATAATTGACAGCGGAATAAAATAGAAGAATATTTCAGAACAAATGACAAAATTATTAAATAATATCACTGTTTCCTAATGTTTCTGATGCATATCACTTGTGCGTTTATATGCCAGTCAAATGTTTAGATTTTTCATTTCAGCAGATATGTTTATATGTCATAGGATGAAATGGTTTCATTAAAAAATCCAAGTAAGATAAAAATGGAAAAAGAAAATGAAGACAATATTGATGCAGATACTGCTTTGAAAAAGCAGACTGATGAAAAAAGAGAAACTAAGGAAAATAAAAAGGAACTAAAAAGGGAGAAAAAAGAAAAAGAGGACAAGAAGGAGATGAAAGAAAAAGATATAAAAGAAAAGAGGGAAAGCAAAGGAAAAGAATACACCCATAAAGAAAAGGAAGTTAAAGAAGAAAAGGTAATTAAGCCCTATTAAATTGCTCGATCTCTTTTATAGACAGGGCTGTATTCTAGAGCTGGCCGATCTTTTCCAGACATTCACTCCAAATGTACATGGGGTAAGAAAAACAGCAAAATTTAATCAAAATTAAATAATGCTAAATTTTGTTTTTTCTTTTCCTTACATAAAATATTATAGTTTAGTTACAGCTTTTGAAACCTATTGGCAAACCTATCCCATGTTGAGGAGTGAATGGAACATTCAAATCTGGGACTGAGGTTCTGTGCCTTCAGTCTATATAATATGCTTCATTTGTGTGAGAGGGGGTCCCTTTCAATTCACTCTTTGAATGAAATCTAGGCAGTTCAAGGTACTATGGAATAACAAAGCATATATAAAATATTGTCCAATATATTTCATTGTTGGCAGCATTTTAGACTCTATTTTTTTATTTATAGACAAATGATTATAAATCTGACAGCAAAGACAAAATAAAGAAAACCCCTTCAGCAGACACACCTGTTCATATAACAGCAAGTGGTGAACCTGTTCCTATATCAGAAGATTCAGAAGAGTTGGATCAGAAAACATTCAGCATAGTAAGATTATCTTCAGTACTAGAAAATGTACTTTGTCTTGTGAATTGCATATGTACAATCTGTTGTCAGGAAAAATATCCATGTAGAGTTAAATAACTAATAGATTTGGTGTTCTGTCTGATTTCTAGAAAAGTAGTGTTTTATCACTGGCAACATCAGCTAATATGGGAGCAAAGGAATGTTGAGAGGTAGAATTTTCTCAGCAGACAAAATTTTACAAAGTTTAGTTGGGCTCTGATGCACTATTGCCATCTCCTTAAAATCTCCTGCAAAATTGTATTGCTGGCCAACATGCTGAATGACTATGGCAGTCTATCTGTTGTTATTTGTTAAATGTACATCTTGCTTTTCATATTAGAGTTAGTGCTTCTATTTTTTTGTACAAGAATTACTTCATGAGGCATGCTGAGTTGAGAAAGAGTGACTGCTCTAAAGTCACCCATTAAGCTTCCATGTCTAAAGTTGGACTACAAACTTGATCTTCCTACTCCTTGCCTAGCACCTGAACCCCTTAGATCTTCTTTTACGAGGACAACTATTGTAGCATTGAATGTTAGATTATTCTACTGCACTTTAATTAGCTGCTTGAGAGACTTTAACTCTTTATACATTTGCCTGGGATTTGACCCAATGTGAATTATATGCTGTGTGAATGGCATACAATTGATTTTTAACTAAAATTCCAAAAATGCATTGAACATACATGACTCCATATTTCTTTAGATCTATGGAACAATTATATTATTAAAAGATCTTTTGCCATCTACTGGTACTATTGAACATTCTTGATTTTGTTTTGTTCTTCATAAATTTTAAATAATCGCAAAGTGGGCTTTGTAGCTGGATTGAGATTCTTTTTGTTTTATTCATGGGGAAGGTAATTTGATTTCTGATTTGTGTTGCTGGAAAGAGCAAAATTAGATGAGGAAAAGGAATCACACAGGTCAACTTGTGGTAGAAAAGCAAAGCATAATTTTACCATGTTCCTTTTTATCAAATATCCTGTTTATGAGAATTATACTGTGCCAAATATACAAAGCTTACCTTTGTGTTGGATAATTAATGAAAAATAGAAAATAACAGCATGTGGCAAAAATATTTTCAGTCTGTCAGAACAGAGCTATTTTTGTAATTATAGTTAACTATAGTGACTAATTTATACAACAAGACTGGAGTATTTTGACTAGATACCTGAACAGAAGCACAGAAAGTATGAATCGGAGTCACAATGGACCATCCTAGTTACTAAAAAATATTAAAAGGTCTTTTCTGAAGATTAACTATACCTGCAGAAACTGTCATCTTGGGATCCTAGTTCAGATTTCAAAACCATAGGAAAGTTGTAACTGTTTATCCATTGCTATTTCAAAAGAATAGAAAGGGAGTTACACTTAAAAACAAAGTTAATGATCCTATGACACTTTCCCAGTTCAAAATGTGCCCATGAGTCTGAAATAATTGGGAAAAGTTGATATAAGATGCAATAGGTAACTTACATACTTCTGAAATTTGTTTGCTATTTCAATTTTAGTAATGGGGATCTACTTGTGCATAAAGTTAGTTAAATATTGATTATTTTAATGTGATGTTTAATATAAAATTGAAAGTTAAATTAATTTGTAATAGAAAGCTTTAAATATAAGAGAACAAGGGTAAGTGCAGTCACTCTGCTGTAAATTTTAGTGTGCTTATAAGTATCAGCTTATTTAACAGAACTCTGAATATTGTTCGTGAATATATGAATATCATGTCTTTTACAGTGCAAAGAAAGAATGAGGCCTGTCAAAGCAGCATTGAAACAGCTGGATAGACCAGAGAAAGGTCTTTCAGAAAGGGAACAACTAGAACATACTAGACAGTGTCTCATAAAAATTGGAGACCATATAACTGAATGTCTAAAAGAATACACAAATCCTGAACAAATTAAACAGTGGAGAAAGTAAGTAAATACACAGATCTACCAAACTTTTAGTTGTTTTATCATTAAACAGTTTATAGGCTTACCACTAGGTGGAACTTGATCTCTGTTACAGCCGCTACTGTGTTAAAGTAATATGTTGGAACCAAGTATTCTCTGCCCAATTTAAGACTTGTATTTTTGTGAAAATTATTCCACAATTAGTCATCTAATTAATTTTTTATCTGGAACATGTTGAATTTTATTTGAATAAGAACATCTAATAAATAATACAGGGTTGAATCATAGCAGTAATGTACTGATAGTTGAGAAATGTAACCTGTTAAAGGGGTTTCATAAAATTAAGACTAAATATTTTTCTTCCTTTTTTTTCAATTTTAGGAATTTGTGGATTTTTGTTTCCAAATTTACTGAATTTGATGCCAGAAAACTACACAAATTATACAAACATGCAATTAAAAAGCGCCAGGAAACACAGGTGAGGGGGTGTTATTAAATACTTGCAGATAATGCTGCATGCTGTTTTGTTATGAAAAAAAATATAAAAATTGTATCCCATGGATGGGGCTTTGCTTGTGTAGCCTAGAACTAGGGGTTAGGGATCCCTGATCTAGTTGAAAGCTATGAAATGAAACCTAGATAATATTTTATTTAATTTTTTTCAGCAGTATAATGAACAGAATATCAATAGCAGTGTGAACACAAATTTGATTAGAAATCCAGGTAAGCTATTAACTATTATGCTAGTTGTTATACAATATTGTATTATAAGGACATACTCCCATACTGTTTTCGTATTCCAATTTTAAGTATTTTTGAAATTGGAAAATATTTCCATTTCCAGTTTAGTATAAAACTATTTATACTTTCCACAAACATATCATATCATAGGCATATCATAGGCATATCATAGGCATATCAATCAATATATATACTCCCCTGAATTTCAGTTCTCCAATTTTTAAAAAAAGTATAATTTGTATATTGTTAGAAATAATACAAAATACCTTATATTAAAGATAATTGTTTTCAAGCTTTTGCAAATGTATAAATTGCTGATGCATGTCTGTTTCCATTTAAGCAGATGTGGAACGATTAAAAGAGAACACAAATCATGATGACAGTAGTAGGGACAGTTACTCCTCTGACAGATACTTATCACAGTATCATGATCATCACAAAGATAGACTTCATGGAGATTCTTACAAAAAAAATGATTCAAGAAAAAGGCCTTATTCCACTTTCAGCAATGGAAAAGATCATAGAGATTGGGATCATTATAAACAAGATAATAGGTAAGTCCTGTGACGTTTCTTGAATCCAGTTCTCCCAGACATTTCATAATACTTACTTATCATTAATGAGAGATGTATGTACTGAGTTCAGAAAATGGTAACATTTACCGATATAATTTTAAATTCATAATATACTTAACACACCTTGAACAAAAAGCCTAATGTAGTAGGGAAAGACCGCATGAAAAGGATCAGGACTATGCATGAGTCTCCATGAATCTACATGAGAAAAAGTTGATTCTCTTCTCACAAACACAGACACACTTGGGAGGCGAGCAGATAAGATGCCAACTGACGATAATAAGTGGCGACTATTCATTTATGTTCTTATACAGTACTTAGCATGTATTGATGAGTTAACCACCACTTGTTCAGCAGTCAATCAGGTATAATGTCTGCTGAATGAGAATTCCGTTACAGCTGGAGTTCCAACCATTCCAGTACCCATCATGGTCATGTGGTTGTGATCTAGACAATAGGCAGCCAGTTTGCATTTATGACAGTCACAGTGTCCTGTTTTCATGTGATTGCATTTATGACCTTCTCTACCAACTTCCCACAAGCAAAATCAATGGGGAAGCCAGTAAAGACGGTGACAAGTTGCTCAGATAAGCCTCTCCCATCCATATACCCTCCATCAGCCCCATGGCTACTCGCACCTCTTCAGCCACACACATCCGACATAGCTATTCCCCCACCTAGAAGTCACCCCAATCCCTTCCACTTGCACACCTTCTACCATCCAGCAGCAGCCCAAGCCTCATTGGACACTGGTACAAACCTTGCCTCCACATCCATCTTCATATCCTCAATCCCCTCCCACTCAATGGCTGCTTACTTGCTTGCAAGCCACCTGGGATTTGCAATTTCCTGCTGGCTTCCTCACTGACTTGCTTGTTGGAAGGTGGGACACAGGTACTGCCTTTGCAAAGCAATGCAGTCATCTTGTGTTTCTCTTTACTATTATATCACTTAACAATTGAAATTATGGACCCAATTGCTGTGGAAACATCATGACTACCTGCATAACAATAGACTTCCAGTGGTTATTTTATTCATATATTTATTAAATTTATATGTTAGCCAATTCCCAATAGGCAGGAATAAAAAAGGGAGAAACCCACACAAAGCAAGGGAAGTTCACTCACCAAAGTTGTAGAAGAAAACCCAGCTGTTCAAGGCCCTTCAAAACAGTACAAGACATCCATAACTAGGGGGAGTCTCATTCCAGAGGGCAGGTGTTTCTGCAGAGAAGGCACACTTCTGCCTGCAGTTAATACATGTTGTCTCACAATCTCGGAAGGAGCAATTGTTGCAAATGAATAGGGGACAGTGGGAATAGGGGACATTTTAACAAGTAAAAATTGGTTGTGGATTCTCTATCAATGCAGAAGCTTTGTGGTGGCTCCATAGGGACTGCATCAAGTATATTGTTTATAAGCCAGCAGTATTGCCACCTCCCTGTTCAAAAAACAATTCCAACAGTTTAGGTGGGAAAGACTGATGAATACTTGTGTACAGAGATTTTTGTACTGGTGTCTGAAATAAATCTATGTTGCACATTTCATCTGTAGAATCTGACTGAATCTGCCTAAATCCAAATTTATCTCCACGTATTCTAAGTAATTGACCCAGCATATCACACTTAGTTTCCTCATTTTCTTTTTGTGATTTTTGTCAGTTCAGATGGCTGATTAGGTGTGATATTAAATATATGCATATGGTAATATTAAAGTTAGCTGTTTTAAAAGGCTAATTATAAAAGGAATCAGCATTTAAAGAGAAAATTATATTCTTTTCTACTGCAGTCATGAAACGGATTTCCCACTTGTGAAAATATTATTTGCATTGGAAATACTGTTTTAAAAATTTCCATAAACACCGAAGGACAGGAAAAGTTATCCTGTGCCTTTATAGCAGATACCTTGAATAAGGTTGCTTTTCAACTTTTATGTCCCAAGACTTTACATACACACACAGAAAAGGGGGGGGGGGAGAGTAACAAATTTTCCTTTCTGTTTCTGTTTCTAAATTTGACAAATACATAAATGCTACATTTCCAAGATTGCAGTTTTGCTTTTAGAAAGTTGTGAAACCTTTATAAAGAAATTTGAGGTGCAGATTCTAAAACTATATTATTTTAAGTTAACTTCCACTATAATAATTATTTTTCTTGATTTTCAGATACTACAATGATAGTAAACATAGAAAGTTAGATGATCACAGAAATAGAGATCACAGGATGAATCTGGAAGGAAGTTTTAAAGACAGTCGATCACATTTAGATCACCGGATACATTTAGATCACCGATCCAGTTCAGACTACAGTCATCATAAATCTTCAAGAGATTATAGGTATCACTCAGACTGGCAAATGGACCACAGAGCTTCCAGTAGTGGGCCCAGATCACCATTAGATCAACGGTCACCTTATGATTCTCGATCTCCTTTAGGACATAGATCTCCTTTTGACCATTCAACAGATCATAAAAGTACACCGGAACATATGTGGAGTAATCGGAAAACATAGCAAAGACTTAACATTTCATGGACTTCTTTTTAGCCATACACAATAAAACTAACACAGTAATTGCCTTACATGACTTGAAAGATGTGGACCGGATGTGCTCGAGTAGCAGTATTGTTACTACTTTCCAGTATGCTAGTTATATTATCCCCACAGAAGAAGAAATATTTTTGTATTTAAAGTTTTAATGCTGCACTGTGCTGCAAATGTTGTGGCACATTTTTTAAAGAAATAGGAAATGTTTACTTTTTACAGGGACCTCAACACTGCCCAACTTAGACTGGATCTTAATCTGAATTCCTTGTCAATAGTTTTATCCTGAATAGAGTTTAAATTATGCTTTTAGATGAGTATTCACATGAAAATCTGATAGTATTTCAGGAAAGGGGATTTTTTCAAAGGATGTAATGACCTAGTTCACTTTCCAAAGCTACTTGTTTACGTTATGCGCTGAAACAACCTTGCCGCTTTTTCATCACAAGCTTGAATATTTAAATTCTGTACCTATAATTGTAAAATAGTCAGGCGTTCTCCAGTTTGATCAGTTGTAATGCCTTTTTACAAAATGACTGTAAATTATTGTAAATTAATTAAATGAGCTTCCCCTCCCATGACTTTTTATTTCTAAATTGATTTGGCTGATAATTTCCTTTTTAAATTTTTAAAAAAAGAAATAAAGTTCAGATGAAATAATTAGAATCTAAAAAGGAAAATAAAAAAACCGGTCTGCCTTTATAAGAAGAAAATTCAATCCTACATGCAAATTGGATTGGATTAAATGCAAATCAATTTTTATCCCCTGACATTTGACTCAGGTTGGACAATTATGTCCATTATTTCCTTTTAGGTTTATATGCCCCCAAGATGGATTGTCTTAAAAGCATATTCAAAGCTATTCTGAATCTAAAACATGCATGTTTATCAGAATAAATTTACTGATTCAATCATATTTATCTTATGTAATTTTGCATTTCAGCAAATAAAAGCTACACTCTAGAAGTGTAAAGTCCCTGTTACCGATTTGCTTGGGTAATTATTTAAAAAACGTTTTAGTCTAGAAATAAGCAGTTAGGTTCTAACATTGGTTCTCAGAGGCTTAAATTGATTTCCTCAATAGCTTGGCAAAAGGTTGGATTTGGCTGCTTCAGTTCACAGTTGTTTATTTGTAAGGAAGATCTGGATTAAAAATATATATAAAAGCTGTTACCAAGATTATTTTGGGAACTTGTAATCTTTATTTCAGTTTAACAAAGTTATTGTTTGAACTGCATCAAACTGTTTCCATGGTACAGCAAAGTGATGCCAGATTTTTTTTTCTTTTTTGTCCCGATGCAACAAACAGCGACTGATGTTGACATTTTTAAATTGAGTGCCTAGCATAGCTATGTGGCTTCTACTCTTTTTATCCCTTCCAGCAGATCCCTAGGTAATTCAAAAACATTGCCTAAAATCAATGCCAGCCCAAATTCATATCCTTTGTTTAATTGTGCAATTATATCTAAGAAAGCAAAGTCCTTGCTAAAATCTTGATTTTTCATTATGAAATTGTGTTTCTGCTTACAATGGTTATGAAAAAAACTAAAGTGGTTGTTACAGATTTTTAAGATACAGCTTTTCTTGTTGCATAAAACACAAGTATTAGTTTATATGCTTACCAAAATATTTATTATAACATGAACTTTATCACATTACAGCCAATATCATTAAGATGTTTGGAGATTTCTTTGCAGCAATGGGGGAAATTGTGGTTTTGATAGAAGATGAACATTTATATAGAGTTCAAAGTTAATGTCTGCAAGTATTTTTACAATGAGGATAATAAACAAATTCTCATATTCTGTGAATTTGACACTGAAGACTCTTCACTCATCTGAAAAACTTGCAAACATGTATTGAGAAATAACATATTTTCCCTTAACATAATATGCATTATTTGGAGGTGATACATTGCTATTTCAGTCTGGAAAGCCAATTTACAGGCTTAGGACATGTGGATGGAACTTCTGATTACTCTTGTAAAATCTGCCTGTAATGAAACCAGGTATAATATATGTTGCGTGGTGGTAATGCTCTAGTGCTGGAGTATCATTAAGCAGAGCAAAACTATTTTCACTCGTTTGCATTCTTTCAACTGGTTTGTATGTACATAAAGGAAGTCCTCAAAGGAACTGGAATTCAAAAAATGTTGTTTTCCTCCTTTCTTCACAAAGAACTTTTGAACAATACTTCTGAACACAATAGCTTTCCACAAAAGATACATTGGAATAATTTAAACATACTTTTATGGAAGATATAATTATAGAGACTAGGTCTAGCAAAACTAAATAAATTAATTTACATAAGGCAATATATTCTCATAATACCTTGTTATTGAACAGTTATTTTAAAATGCAATGCATATTTGCTGTAAAAGTATTGTAAATTATAAACAGCTTAATAGATGTGGTAACCTATATTAACAGTTACTTGCAAAGTTTTTGGAAAAAATTCAGGGCTCTTAGCTATTAAATTTCAATATATGTGGAGCAAAAGGTGAAAATGAGATGCTAAAATTTAAATAATGTTGAAACTAGGGAAGGATACTGTGGATGGGAATCTTTATTAATTTTATATGCATAAATATCCTAACATTTGTCAATGTACTACTTGGTTCTGCAATTTATGAAGCATCCAAAATGGTGACCAACAGAATTATGTTGTATCTAGGTAAATCTTGGTACTGTAATTTGGGAATGGATTTGCTTTGTTTTTGATAAAGCTGTATTCCTATGTTAGGGGTTCCCAGTTTATTGACATTGTTAAACCTGCCTTGTCATGGGAAACCCAGCAATTTCTTCAGTAAGATGAATATTGCAACTTCAGTCCACCCCATTCAGACATTTTTTATGACGATCCATCCTCTGGTAATGCCAATTTTTTGTCTGCAATGTTTGTTGAACCATGTTGAAGGCAACTGACAGACTTCAAGTGAAATTGAATAGGGACTTTACTGATTGATGAATATCTATATACCACTAACATTTGTCATGTCCTTTACCTGGGCAAAATGGTGCATCATAGGACAACAATTTTTGATCCACGGTATTTATTTATTATTAATTTTATTTATTTATTTTTTATTTATTATTAAATTTATATACCGCCCCTCTCCTTGCGGACTCGGGGTGGTGTATGGTTATGGTTTTCCAAGTTGCAATGTATGGATGTGAAAGTTGGACCATAAGAAAGGCTGAGCGCCAAAATACTGAGGCCTTTGAACTTTGGTGCTGGAGAAGATACCTGGAAGTCCCTTGCACTGCAAGGTGATCCAATCGGTCAGTCCTAGAGGAGATCAACCCTAACTGCTCTTTGGAAGGCCAGATCCTGAAGATGAGACTCAAATACTTTGGCCACCTAATGAGAAGGACTCACTGGAGAAGAACCTAATGCTGGGAAAGATTGAGGGGAAAAAAAGAAGGGGACAACAGAATGAGATGAATGGATGGAGTCACTGAAGCAGTAGGCATGAGCTTAGGTGGGTTCCAGAGGATGGCGGAGGACAGGAAGGCTTGGAGGAATGTTGTCTATGGGGTCGTGATGGGTGGGACATGACTTTGCAACTAACAACCACCACCTTAAATGGGTTATTTAAGAATGCATCCAACATCCTGGGTCTATGACTCCCAAGGGATTGAAATGTTATAAAGTGGTTCAGTGCTATTGGCTGTTGCTGGACTGATTTAATCATTGCTGGGCTATTTAAATGTAATGTTGGTTAATGTTGCCAGACATAGGCATAGAAGATACTCTTATTTTTGGAAGAGATGGATCTTTCATAAAGATGGATCTTTATGCATCCTACCAATAATAAAACACCAGGACAGCTTGCAAAATACTGCAATATTTTTATGAATTGAACTAGAGGGCACTTAGAAAAATGTGGCATTTTTAATGCAGATTCTTCTAAATACAATAATGACCTTTGATATATCAAAGCCAGACCTGCAACATAATGGGTAAAGAACATTGTATTACATGTACATGCTGTAGAGTCAAAGATGTTGAAATAATTTCTAATATTAACACCTTGATCCCATCATTTATCACGATAAGCATTGGAAGTAAATCATGCTGGATCACAGCAACTACTTCATGAGGCAACTGTTGATCTTGGACACAAGTGTTTTAATTCAGAAGATGGCCATCAACCCCTGCTTTGGTGTTGACAATACATAATCAGTCACCATGAGTTTTGTAATGGCAAAGATAATTTCATCCACAAAGCCAAAGACCTTAACGGAATCTTGCCACCTGTAAATTTCCCTAGAGTGAGGAAAGGGCCTTTATAAATCAATTTTTCATTGCTGCATTACAGGCCATGCATGGACCCACACATCTCTATAGAATGTTCTCTATTGATAGGAGAGAAATTAATTGGGGGATTTTTTGAGTATAATGCATCTGATGATCCTGTGTGATGAGACAAATTTAGCCAATCAGACATCATTTTGGTAATTTGATTTTCCTAAAAGGAAAGGAGCTACAACCACAATTACAAATCTTTGTTCTGGTTTTGATCTTTCCAAATCATACTTGATTTTAAGCAATTAAGAAATGCTATTAGAAGAGTTTAGTGTCTTCCATTTTCTTTTGAAGCAGTACTCTTATTTAATTGGTTAATTATTTACCTACCTATTTATTTGGGCCTTGTGCCCCTCGATGACAGATCCAGAATCGAGAGGGGAGGCACAAGGCAGGGAGGGATTTTTAAGTTCATTCGGAATCTTAAGTTAGAAATTATTTTGATTATTTTTGCTTATTTTGATTTTATTAAAATACCTATTAAATGCTGCAAATCTGTTTTTTTAAATTCTGAAAAACCGCCCCGAAGTCCTAGGAGATGGGGCGGTATAAAAGTCGAAAAAAATAAAATAAAAATTTCTCCCACCAAACCCCAAGAAAGGCAAAGGCGGATTTGCAAAGTCCGTTTGCAAGGAGAGAGAGAGAGAGAGAGAGTCCCCAAATGCAGTTCGGTTTCTTTCTTCCCCAGCCGAGGAAGTCGAAATAAAAAATAATAAATAAATTCCATTTTGCATCGCAAAGATGGGCTTTGACCACACAACGACGCAACCAGGCAACGTTGGGTGGGGCCTTTTTTTTGTGAGTTTTTTTGGCAGCCGAAATCCCTCCCAGCCACCCACAGCAGGAAGCTTGGCATGAGAAAAAAACCAACACACCAGGCCCTGCGACTTTTCACCGACTCCCAAAAGTGTGATGAGAAAGTTCCAGCTTCACCGGGTTTTGTGTGTGTGTGTGTGTGTGTTTTGCCCCAAGGTCATACTTTGAGGTAGGGAGGGGGAAGGAAAAACGCACACAGACGACAAGGAGGATAGAGAAGCCACGGAGTCTCCTTTTCGATCCAGAGAAGTACGGGAAGGCTTAGCCCTAAAGACGGGCAGCCAAAGAAATAGGAATATCGATTTATTCCGCTGCCTACTTGTCCATTAAAAACAGCAATTACTGCCCAGGCATGGGGGGGGGGGGGAATATCTCATTTTCTCAGTTGCCGGGAGAGAAAGTACGATTTGGAAAGACAGAAAGAGGAGTGGGGAGAGAAGGAAGGAGAGAAAGAGAAGGAAGAGGGAGGAATAGAGAGAAAGAAAGGAGGGAGAAAGAGGAGGAAAGGAGAGAGGAGGAAAGAAAAAGGAAAGAAAAAGAGGGAGGGAGAAAGGAAGAGGGAGAGAAAGGAAGGAGAGCAGGAAGGAAGGAAGGAAGAGGGATGGATAGAGAGAAAGAAAGGAGGGAGAAAGAGGAGGAAAGGAGGAGAAAGGAGAGAGCAGGAAAGAAAAAAGAAAAAGTGGGAGGGAGAAAGGAAGAGTGAGAGAAAGGAAGGAGGGAGAGAGCAGGAAGGAAGGAAGGAAGGAAGGAAAGAAGGAAGGAAGGAAGGGGGATAGAGAAAGAGAAAAGGAAAAGAGAGGGAGAGACAGAAAAGAGGGGAAAGAAAAAAGAGAAAAAGAGGGAGAAAGGAAGAGAGAAAGAAAGAAAGAACGAAAGAGGGAGGGATAGAAAGAAAAAGGAAAAAAGAAAGGAGGGGAGAACGAAAGGAAGGAAAAAAGGAAATGAAAAAGAGGGAGGGAAGGAGAAAGGAAGAAAGAAAGAAAGAGGAAGGAAAAAGAGAAGGAAAGGAGAGGAGAAAGAAAGGAGGAAAGAAAAGAGAAAAAGAGAGGGACGGAGGGAGGGATGGAGGGAGGAAGAAAGAGAGAAAGAAAAAGAAAGGAACAGATCAGGTTTCTAGCCCTCCGGATAAAACCAAATCTTTTTTTTCTTCCTTAATCCCCACCTGCTTCATAAAAAGAAAGGAGGGAGGGGGGAGAAAAAAAAGAAAGAAAAAAAAAAGAGACCGGGGAGGTGTTTCAACTTGCACGGGACTGGAAGAGCAGCCAACAAAGGTGGGGGTACCCCTGTATTCAAAGTAGCGGGAGGGGCTCCCTCCTTTCCATCCAATCAGACGCCTCTTGGGGGGGGGAGGGCTGGCTTGCCCAGGCCGGGCCCCTCCCCTCCCCTGATAAATCTGGGCTCCCCCCTTGGTGCGTCTACCACTTTCCCTTCTCCAGCCGTCTCCCGGACACCTCCTTTCTCTCCTCTGCCGTGAGTATTCCTCCCTTCTCCCCCGTTTTCTCCCCTTTTTTTTCCTCCTTCCGAAAAACTTTGGGGGGAGTTGGGGGGGAAGGAAGAGGTGGGAGGGGGCTGGTCTTCCTCCCACCCACCTACCCTAAAAGAAAAGGGGATTGTTTTTTTTGGGGGGGGGACAATACAGGGAAGACCTTTGAAGACCGTTGCCCCCCCCCAAGCCGCAGCTGCGCCCTTGAACATGTACAGAGGGCCACGCTGCCATCCTAACGCCAGACTCCTTTTTCCCAGTGGGGCAGAGTCAAGAAATTCAAACTCGTCTGAATAATCCAGTTTATGGCCGGAGGAGTGGGGGGTTGGGCTAGAAGACCTCTAAGGGTCCCTTTTCCAAATCTGGTTATTCTGCTTAAATGACAGGAAAAAAAACGAAGAAAGGTTGCCAGTCATGCCTGGCGTGGGGTATTCCCCCCCCTAATCCTGGGCGGGTCATTCAGGGGGGCACAAGGAGACCCCCCCCCACTGAACCCCCCCAAAAAAACTTTCTCGCCGGTCCCGCCGACATCTCGCCCAGGGTGCCACACCTTTGGCGTAGGCAGTAGGAATAAAAGACGCACAACGGGGTGGGGAAGTTGTCACCCTGACACACCCTACTACTACACACAACTTTTCCAAAGTTTTTTTTTTTCCTTTTGCCCAATTTTTTTTTGACACCCCCTGCTGGCGAAAACCTGGGAACTTCTGGCGAAAGGAAAATTTGGGGAAGGGGCGCAGCTGGGAACTTTGGGCCTCAGCCCCCCAACCCAGCCCAACCCGTAGCCCCGGTCCCA
>JANHFP010003798.1:18649-30063 GCA_032468135.1 Calamaria suluensis | reverse complement strand
ATAATAATAATAATAATAATAATAATAATAATAATAATAATAATAATAATAATAATAATAATAATAATAATAGTAAATAGATGGGGGGAAAATACTGTCCTTACAACAATATATCTTTCAGGGGTCCCTGGAAATATTCAGAATGGATTTTGGTCTTGGTTACTATTGCCCTCACTATGTATTGTAATTTACAGGTGCTGAACATCATGCCTCTCATTGAGGCTGTCTACCTGCCCCATCATGCCAGATACAGTGAGTATTCTTCAAGTCTCTTCCATTAAACGTCACCATTTAGTGCAAGGGTGTCCGTACTTGGCAACGTTAAGACTTGCGGACTTCAACTCCTGGAATTCTTCAGCCAGCTTTGCTTAAAGTTGCCAAGTTTGGACACCCCTGGTTTAGTGGGATCTAGGAAGGAGCCAAGGTTTTTTTATGGTTTTGCTTTGTTTCTTGTTTTCATTATCAGGAACTGCCCAGAATTTTGTTCTAAGGTAGGCAAACATACAAATATTTTAAACAAATAAACTGTAGAACTCAGTGTCCCTTATGTTTATATCCTGCACTTTTTTTAAAATGCAGGAACCTAGTAACCAAACCAGTAGTGTTGTACCAAGTACCCTCAAATCGTAATAGTTTTTCCAACCAGACATTCTTCAAATGTGCTGAGTTACAACTTGTCAGATTCTCTCCTAGCAATCTGGACCAAAAAAACAAAAAAGAAGTTTCTCAGAGCTCTAACTAGCAACATTTATTAGGGAAAAAGTTTAAGGTCCCAATAGTACAGAATATGTATGTAGCTCAGGGATGACCTGTGCTGAGTTCTTGGTGTTCTTTGAACTCAGTTGTTATTTCCTGAAGTTCTTTCATCACCAGGCTAAGTAACACCATCAGTGCACGGAATAGAAGACTTGACTGGTTGGCAAGGGAAGATACAATAGCCTAGTCAGGAACCATCAAGGATATTATACCCTCAACCATGATTGGCAGGGAAAACTACTATATGTAAATAAATCAGCAAACTGAAGGTGTGCAAAAAAACAACCAAGCTCAAGGTATACCAAGGGCAAAATTTTATTTATTTTTATTTATTTATTTTGTCTATTACATATTAGGTTATATATATATGTATGTATGTATGTATGTATGTATGTATGTATTGGCATGAATAGAGAACATAAAATGAATACAAATAAAGATGACATTAGGACAGGAACGGTAGGCTATTGCTCTTATGCACGCCCCTTACAGCCCTTTTAGGAATGGGGTGAGGTCAACAGTAGACAGTCTTAGGTTAAAGTTTTGGGGGGCTTTGGGATGAGACCACAGAGTCAGGTAGTGCATTCCAGGCATTGAGCACTCTGTTGCTGAAATCATATTTTCTGCAATCTAGTTTGGAGCGGTTTACTTTAAGTTTCTATCTATTGTGTACTCTTGTATTGTTGTGGTTGAAAGTGAAGTAGTCCTTGACAGGTAGTAGTACATTGTAGCAGATGATTTTATGAGCTATGCTTTGGTCGTGCAGAAGGCGGCATAGTGCTAAATTTTCTAAACCCAGAATTTAACTTTAAATTTAACAGAATTTAACAGAGTGAACTTAACTAGCATTTGGATGGAAATGTCAAGACTCTGGCTAGATAGGGAAGTCTGGAAGAAGGCCTCTTCTTTATTACTGCCAGGCAAATCACAGAGAGGATCATTCAAATTCAGCTTGAGGGAGCTTTTTTCCCTTGACAAATTGGTTCATTTGTCCCCGAGACTGGTTTTGGGAGGCAGGCTTAGTATTAAGGTAGGGACCTATCTAAAGAGAGAGGACTTGTGGATTTACAGCATGAAGGGAGAGCAACAGCTCTTCATGCCTTGTGGAACTGTCTTGATTAAAGACAACCGCTCAAGCATTTAGAAGGCCAAAGGTTCCGCTTTCCCTGAGTGTAATGCTATGTGAGAATACATTGGGAGACAAGGCAAGTGGTGCAGGTAAGGGAATTGTCAGATAAAAAGACATTTTGAAGCAGGCACCTGGGCAAGGCCAGAGGCTCAGAAGAGACCCTCCCTAGTTTCTTGGGTTGTAAAGGGGATGAGGGAAGGGGGAGGTATACAGAATACTTTCAGTCTTCAAGATTCTGTTCATGCAATCTCACAATTAAGTAAAATTAGCTTATCTGCCCATGTTTCCTGTCTACTTTACCTCACAAAGCTGGCTCTGGGTCATAATGTGCAATCTCACAGATTGAATAGTCTATTATTGTATTTGTCTATTACTATCTGGCTACTTAACATTGGTTCTACAGCAGGCACACTGTTCTTAAATTATCACAGAACTCAAGATATTTTAGTGGTATGAACTTCTGATATTAGTACTCATTATAGATTTAAAATCTATTTGGGTACAGGACTGTTTTAATGTAAATGCAAGTATTCTATTAAACCAATGGTTCCAGGAGCCATCGCAAGAGCCATGCAGTAGCATACCCTGTTGCAACTCTTCACAAAGATTTTGATTCTTATGTTCCATGCTGACTTTTTATATTCTCCAGCTGTCTTCCCCTGTCCCATCTGGACCATAAAGAAGGACATGTTTCTGATCCCAACCGTGTGTGGGCTGATAGGGCTCAAAGGAGAGCTTTTTCTTTTATAGGGGTCTACTCCAGAGGTCTTCAAACTTGGCAGCTTGAAGACTTGTACTGTACTTGATACTTGTAAGACTTGTACTTGATACTGGTAAACTGCAACAAGCAACTTCAACCAGCATTGCCAGTGACTAAATATATTGAAATAACATGTAGTTGAGCAGTATCTGAAGGGCCACCTCTTGCATCTTCCTTCCATACAGCCTAATCTGTTGAAAGGGGGGGTATTTTATGTCAAATATTTGAGGAATAAGTGAGCATATTTGTGTATTTAAAATTATCCCTTCTATCACTTCCGAGAGCTCAGTAACACAAAAAGGCCTTATAATTTCAAACACTGAAATAAAATCATAGGGATGGAAGATTGTTTCAAACAAACGATTGTTCAACCTTTGAAAACTTGAGACAGGGCACTTTTGACTGCCAAAGGCAGGCATAAGAAGAAATTCCTCCTCATTTTGAATGTAGATCTCCCTCTAAAGCAGGGGTCCCCAAACTTGGCAGCTTGAAGACTTGTGGACTTCAACTCCCAGAATTCTCCAGCCGGCCAGCTGGCTATAGAGAATGAATCCACGCTTTCTTAGTGACAGCCCTTTAGCCATCAGGATATGGCTGTTGTCTCCCCTTGGCTTTTTCTTATGCTGAATACACACTGATCATTCTTCATAGGATTAATCACCAAGCAATTCACCATCTCTGGTCCTCTGCATTCATTCTAGTACTGCACATCTTTATATTACAGTAACCCAAACTGACACAGTATTCCAGGTGCAATCTAACCAGTGCAGTGTGGATGTAGCATTTCCCCTGACACTAAACCTTTATTGATACAGCCCAGGGTTGCACAGATTCAGTGGCTGTAGTAAACTGCTGGTTCATACTTTAATCTGTGGTCTACCAGGACACCCAGATCCTTCTCACAAGCACTATCACTTACCTTATGCTTGCATCTCTGGTTTTTTTTCTACTTTTAAAATGTTACAGTTTTCACTATTGAACTGTATATTCTTGGAAAAGGCCCAATCTTCAATTTTACAGATAAAATAAAAACAAAATATACCCAATCAAACAGCTTGTAGCTTTTCCAGGGATACTCCAGTAATCTCTTTGATCCCATTAATTCAAATTATCCATTAATTTTCGATCCCACTTCCCTCAACTTTCAATACATTTATTTTTTTCTCATCCATAATCTGTTCATACCACATGCCCAAAGTAATAAATTTCAATTTGCTTGCTCTCGCCCCATGGAACAAGGTTATTTAATTTGGTTAGGATTCAGTAATTGGTTCTTCTTAAAGTTCATTGGTTCTCAATAAACATTTTAAAAATTATAATGTGGAGGCATTGTAATTCTCTCACTCTTGGCCTTCAGCATGCTTTACTATTGGACAGACCATTGCATTAACTATTCTGATCTTTGATATCCTTAAATGTCCTTATCTTTTAAAGCAGGGGTCTGCAAACTTGGCAATTTTAGACATGTGGCTGGCTGAGGAATTCTGGGAGTTGAAGTCCACAAGTCTTAAAGTTGCCAAGTTTAGAGACCCTGCTTTGGGTCCTGGTCTTGTCTTTCTAGAACCTGGGCTGATAAAATCATATTCCTATGCTTGTAAACTGAATATGAGACTGTGACTTCAAGTATTCAAATTATGTGCTGACATTTTCCATACGATGAAGTTCTAAGTGCATTCGTGCTCTTGGCAAGTATTTGCTGGTCCGAATAATAAAAATGTTGAGACAAAAATTTCTACTGGTATGTTTCAGTTTGTTTAAGGAATGTTTTATATTATTTTATGGTAACTAATTACATCAACAGCTGTGACAGTTATGAAGGATACGTCAGCACAGCAAACCTAGTCAACAGCTCTGCTGTATTAGCTATTGGGTCTATGTAGATCAGGGGTGATAATTCACGATGTCACAGCAGCACCATGTGACATATCGGACATTTCCCCCCTTTGGTAAACCGGGTGTGGCCAGCACATGATGCATCCGGCCCATGGGTTGGGAGTTTGACAGCCCTGATCTAGACCAACATTCATAGATGGGCCAACTGAACTTATTTGGGAAGTTCTGAAGCTTTGGCTATAGCTTTCCAATTTAAGGATGCTGATGCTGCCTCAGTCCACGAGTGGGACAGGAAGAGAACTCTTCCAAATATCAGTTCAATCACATTCTGCCTGACTCAAACATGCTATTTTATCATTTCTAAGACTCTAGTTCTGTGATGGCGAACCTATGGCACAGGTGGCACACGGAGCAATATCGGTGGGCACACAAGCATTGCGCTAGCTCAGCTCTGATGCGCATGCGGGTGCTGGCAGCTGATTTTTGGGCCTGGAGGAAAGAGGCTGTTTCCAGCCTCTGGAGGGCCTGGGGATGAGGAAAAGGCAAGTTTTTCACTATCCCCAGGCTCCAGAGCCTTTCTAGGGAGGGTGGAGCAAATTGAATTATGGGTGTGGGCACACCGACACCCCCCCCCCGCATCCCCCACTTTTGGCACATCACTGCTCTAGTTAGTATATTACGATGGTATCAATTCTTACAAATATTCATTTCATAGTGGAACCAATAACACTTTAGAAAATGAAAATTACCAAACTATAGAAATATTTGAAATGTTTCCTTGAACCAGCAGAACAAAACCTTCAAATCAATGCCATATTCCATAAGTATTATTGCTGAAATGCTATTTGTTTTAGACTGCAGAAAGTAATCAGTGACAACAGCAAAATAGAAAACTACTTCCAACCATTCTCTTTTTGCAGGGCACAGCTGGATGTGTATGGAAAAACACTACATTTGTGAATGTTAACTGTTTATTAATATATAAGTACTCATTTTTTTGCTTCCAGATTTAACATATACTTTAAGTACAAAACATAAGCCAGACAAAATATCAAGTACTGATTATTGGTTAATTTATTTGGGCCTTGTGCCCCTCGATGACAGATCCAGAATCGAGAGAGGAGACACAAGGCAGGAAGGGATTTTAAGTTTATTCTGAATCCTAAATTAGAAATTATTTTGCTTATTTTGCTTATTTTGATTTTATTAAAACATCTATTAAATGCTGTAAATCTTTTTAAATTCTGTAAACTGCCCAGAGTCCTAGGAGATGGGACGGTATAAAAGTCGAAAAAATAAAATAAAAAATACTCTATTCAGAACTAGAAAAAAAGTCAGGCAGAATTCTAGCCTTGAAGAAAGCTTTCCTCCAGAGAAAGTATTTTTAAATCAATATTAACATTGGTATACATATAGCAACAATAAGTATTTCTGATACGCAGAAAGCAATTCATAGCTCTGTCCATGAGAATTGGCTCCAAAGAGCATATGAAGGACTCATGCGTCCTTCATATTGAATATCATATTGATTCATTCAACTTGTGACTGTTTTGGTGAGGAAAGCCTACTGGTTGCAAAATTCCATAGGCTACTGAATTAGGCTTTGGGCAAGAGATTTTGGGGGGCTTTGGACAATTCAGAGGTTGCTTGCCCAATGCAAGGCAAGAGGTTTAGAACTCATGAATTAGCTTGCAAAGCTCCAAAAAGGTCAATCTTGTGGCCTACTCAATTGAATGAACATTAAGCACCTGTGGAGGGATGAAACTTACCTAACTGAACAGAAACTGCAAGTTTTAGAACTTTCGAAAACGTTCCAATAACTTAAAAAGAAAATCACAATTAGACAGTCCTATCAAATTAGAGACGGTTCAGGCATTTTTGTATAAAGGAAATTCTTACGGTAAAGTTTTATACTGACGGAAAGTGAACTATTGGTTCCCTAGTGCTTCTTGGCTTAAAACAAAACAATTTTCATTAGGACAAAACTAACAGTAGAATATTTTAACATGCTACAAGACAGTAAGTGATATCCTTTAACGCTTCAAGCAAATATTTTGAGCAGTTTCTATAAGCATCATTCAGCTAAAGTTCATCAATAGTTAAAGTTTGTCCTAAGAGAAACAGTAATCTCCTAAAGCCCCTTGGAAGGAACCTCCTCACCACCCTTGTCTAAGACCCCAGGCAATTTATTTCTCTGAGTCGACAGTGTGATTGTTTGCTTAGACTCTCCACCCTCCATTCCCCAGAAAGCACCTTCTACAGAACATTGGCATTAATCCTGCAATTAGTAAATGGACTTGTCAATCACAGTTGAATCCAAGCCTCTCCCACTCCCTTATTTTTATGGAAGAAGGTAGCTGATATTTGCAGACACAGCGTCTGGCTGTCTGCAGCACCCCAAACCATTACATTATTCATGAAGCTTCACTGTTCATTTAATTACTCTATGGGGCTTTAGTCTTGCCTCAATAAGCTGTTGCTTTGATTTCAGGCACTGCATTTCCCTCAAAATTTGGAGATTGGTTGGATTTGATTGGAACACACCTTTAGTTACATTACTAGTCATCAACTATTATATACTGGCAACCAGCAGGGGTCAGTAATGGCACAAACATTCCACAGCATGATATGTAACTTTATTATTCTATCATAATTTAAAGTATACACCACACGGTCACTTTTCTTTTTCACACAAACATATACTTAATAGTATAGTCATGAAGCACATCTAAAACGGTTTGCAAAATATTGGGCATACTGTGGGGTTTCTTTTGTATTCTTTTTTCAAGCTTAATTCTGAAGCCTTCTAAAAGAAACAGTTGGAGTATCTATGAAAACCAGTGTTCCCTCTAAGTATGTTTTCTCCCAGAGTCCACTCACTAGCTTCAAATTATCCATATGTTTGACATTAACTAAAGTTCTTTTGGCTATGGTGGACTTTTAAGAACCACCAACATGTGTGAGTAACATTTTCTTAAGTAATCACACAATATGACAAGAAGCAAAAACATTCCCAATGCCAACTTTTCCAAAATAGGATTCATTTCTGCATTTCATAATTTTGAGTTATTGTTGTGTTTTTTGTCAGCACATGCATGTATGCACATCTTGGGAATGCAGAAAATTAGCATACACCTGTTGTTTACAATGGGCTTACATTGTAGCTACAACTCTAGACTTGTCTAACCAGACTTCTTCCACAAATACCTTTTCACTTGGCACATAAAAATATGAAAAAATTCAACTATTCTAAGACCATCATGTCTCTCCATACAAGACTGGAAAGGGGATAGGGGGGAGAAATACAGTAAAGTTGGCTTCATATTCTATGTTGCCTTATTGCCTTAACAACTAACCAAAGGTAGAATTTTAAACGTTTTGTAGCTGCAAAAACAAAGTCATGTACTAGAGCCACAAAAACTGAACCTCAAGTTCATCCTAACACTCAGGCACATTTTTAATATACAAACTAGCAAGCAATTTTTCTTGTATTTGGTGACTTTTAAGAAAAAGCTTATACTATTATGGTGCTGTCACTTTAAAGCAGACAGGGAGGATTTACTCCAGCTCAACAAGAATTTGTATGTCATGGATCCAAGCCAAGCAAGCTAGAAGTACTGTACACAATTCCAATCAGTATTACAAATGTTTTCCTACTTCAATGAAAGTTACTAAGCACATGGAAGGACAATGCAACTAAATCTAGGGACAGGATTTTAATCAATTGTATGTTTCCTTGTTTTAAATCATGGCTGTACACCGCCCCGAGCCCATAAGGAGAGGGGCGGTATATAAATCTAATAAAATGAAAAAATGAAATGAAAAGGATGATGGTGGCAGCTTCAATCTTTTGACGCTTCCAGTCTCAAATGTTGGTAAAAGCCCTGCTTGAAACATAGCCACCCATTCTCAGATCAACCACTATCATTACATAGTCCAAGGAACCACCATGCCTTCTTAACACAGTGCCTGGTTTTTGCTGATTGCTCTTCATTAAGTGTAGCTAAAGCCAAAGTGTTTTAGTAACCAGAAATTCCAGCAATCCTTGAATCACATTTAACCTGAAATGGTCTGAAGCAGGCTTGTTATCAGCGTAGCTGCAAACATGGTAAATATTCTGCTAATAAAGAGTAAAAAATGCTTGTTCAGTTGGCAGTGAATGTTTTATATAGATTTCTCTGTGCCTAGAGTATATTTTAAGGACCTAAGTGCAACAATTCTAGCAAGTTTTGGAAGGACCTATGTTCACATAGGAAATAAAACACTGTAAGTATGGAACACTTACAGTCTCTTCAGTTACACAAAGTGGGGAGGACCCTAAGTGGCATTTGGGCACCCAAATGTTTTAATTGTCATCAAGTTCTTACTGGCTGAAGCTTTTATCACAGATGCATCAAATAACAGATTGTAGTCCATCAAAACTGTTGTTAAAATAAATCTGCCAGTCTTTTACACATCCAAAATAATGTTTTTGTGATTGTTTGTTCTTAGACCAATGCAGAAAGTCTTTCAGTTGAGCAACTTGCTAAAATTGACAAAGGAATGATAATAAAGTAGTTCTAACCTCCTGAGCAATATCCATTTTCTTAATTTTCTACCTTCCTTTTCAGTCAATTCAAAAATTATGCTCATTACCAATTTTTATGGTGTTTTTTTGTTGATGCAAAAATGTTTACGAGTAAAATTAAGCAAGTAAGGCCTACCACTATCTTAGGGTACAACATTTAATACAAACCACTTGAAGACATCCATATAGATATGAAAGAGATTTGAGTTCTAGGCCGCCCCAAAAAGTTTTGGAAAGTCTTTAGGCCTCATTCATATACATCTGGAAACAGTTTTCTATGTGTATCCTTCACAAAATTCATAGAAAACTTGTATTTTGTACTTGTATATTAGAATCCAAGTACAATTTTTAATCCTAAAAAGCAATTCTTGGAAGGAAGCAGAGATTTGCTACATCAGTAAACAATAAGATGCAGTTGTGAATGCACTAATTCTGAGGGCTGATGGCCAATCATTGCTATGTTCCTATGAAATGGAGGCTACTGGCCCAGGGTCCAATGTAAGTCCTAGGCTTGTCTTAGACCTAGGTCTATATTATCTACCTAGCTAGATAATCAGGTGTTGCCGTAACTGACCAAAGGAATGGCAAAAAAGATAGAAAAGGAATCAAATAAAACTTTTAAGTGTATGAATTAAGCTAGGCAATACTTAGAGGGCATACTGGGTATGATATATGTACACATGAATATATGCTTTACATATTACCTAGATACACATAAATAGTTAATATATAAAAAAATAAAGTGCTTTCTATTAGGTCCTGATGAGAGGACATTATAAAATGTTTCACCAACTGCAAAGCAAAAAAAAATATTACAATCAAAAGACTATTACATCCAACATACATAAGAAAATGTTTAACACAATTATATACAATCCTCTGGATGTCCCAAGACAAAAAAGCATCCCTTCATATACACGGTATATACATATATGTTCTTAATATATTATGACAATATATATTTTAAAACTTTGTTCTCTACAACAACCACCAAAGAGGGGATGATCCTACAAAAACACAAGAAGCAGAAAGCCTAAAAGTCCAAGTCCAAATTCTCCCCCCTGAACAGTGCCCTCATTGTTGGGGAAAATGTGCCATCTCTCCTTCCTCGGATGCAGCGCCTCAACATCCTGCAAGGCACTGTGTGCAGCAGCTGTGAAATTGGCATCACCGGTGGTGAGTAAATCAAACACACAAGAATGAAAATAGATGTCCTTCAACAGCATCTTCTCATGGCACTTGGTGGTTGCACTCTCCAGTGTATATATGGAACGGGTGTGACTTGAAACACCAGAAGGAAGGAGCTGCCCCATCACTGGTAAAGGAAGATGGCCGCTGTCATCAATGCGTTCGCTGGAAGGGCAGCCGTTCACACAGAGCTGCAGGTCCTGGCTCTCCTCATAAGCCAGGGCTAGCTCTTCTGGCATGCGAATGGATAGTGTTAAGTAACGGCCAAGCTGGCGCACAAACACAGTAGTTCCAATGTACCTAGCGTGCATTTCCACATATTTGCCACTAACTCTTTCCACAATACGCAAGCTTTTAGGGTCCCCATCTCCACCACTAGTTGTGCCATCTACAAAAGCTGCTGGCAAATCATCGGTTACTGCCTGATATACCTTCTGGTCTGTACAGTCTTGGTAGGATTTAAAGATAATGGTAATCTGTGAGGAAAACAAGAGAAATAAGAGAGTTAGAACAGGGCATATCACATGACAATTCATTGGTATGTATCATGCAGTATCTAAATTCCAACAAATAAAATGAGTTGCAATGGTTAGAATGTAGTACTGCAGGCTACTTTTCCTGATCACCAGCCTGCCTGAAATTTGGCAGATTGAATTTCACCAGGCTGAAGGTTAAGTCAGTCTTCTATCCTTCCCATGAGGACCCAAAATGAGGACCCAAATTGCTGGGGCAACAGGCTGACTCTATAAACTGCTTAGAAGGCTCTAAAGCACTGTGAAGCAGTATATAAGTCTGAGTGCTATTGCTATTAAGTTCTAAAGAGGAGCATCTATTGTTAAAAATATAGCAATGTAATTATACAAATTTCAGGAACAAATTTGTCAATTCATACAGAGTGCAACATTTCCAAATCATTATCGTACAAATACCTTATCTATAACTTTACAAGAAGACCAACATGCCACTATTTAAAACAGCTAAGCCTCTTAGGGAGAACTTTCCTATTAAAAAAGTAGGGCTTAAGAGTAAAAGTAGAGGACAAGAAGGTTAATTTCATAAGATCTAATGGAGACAAGAAATCTTATCTTTTTTTTTTTTATAATAAAATTTTTATTGTAAAGCAATTCTTACAAAACATTTCAATTATCACATAACATATATAATTTTTTGAATTTTTCTCC
>JANHFP010003798.1:6496-18549 GCA_032468135.1 Calamaria suluensis | reverse complement strand
GCTTTGGCAAAAATCCTCTCCAGTGCCCTATTCCGCTTAGCCTCTGCTTTAGATTGCTTGGTTTTTGCCTTCTTTGAGGGGTTTGGTCCAGTCAAGGAGGCAAGGCCTCTCTTGCCACGAGGAGCGGAGGCCATTTTGTCACCCATGTCCCTAGCCACAAAATGGCTGCCCGGGATCTAGGAGGGAAATTAAATATTTAAATAAATCCCCTTAATGTGCCAACAAACCCCTTGTTCCACCAAGCCAAAAATTATTATATTTTCCTCAGGTGAGGTCTTACCACCAATAACCCATGAAGTCTGCCGGCACTGAATTGCCTTGGAGGGAGAAGCCTGCCCAGATCAAAGTACTACGAAAGGAGAGACTTTTGGGAATGAAGGGCTTGGAGTGGTTGGAATGTCCCACGAAGTCCAGTCCGAGACGCAGTAGGCGTCTCCGGTCCCAATCAGCGCAGAGTAAACCGGTCGGCCCTACCGGATGGGGACCCAAGCAGACTCCTGGGGGCGTCCGCGCTCCTACGCGTCCACCACGAGCCTCACCGTCGAAATGGAGGTGCCAAGAAGCTTTTTGAAGCCTCCCAGCACTTGGCGCGAAGTAATCTAGCCTTCCAATCTTCTTTGGAAAAGGCGCTAGCTAAACTTCGCTTTTAAATTGCTTTTTTAAAACTTCTGCCTTGAAGCTCAGTAAAGATAGGTCCAACTAGTTGGACCGAGCAAGAAAAAAGCGGGACCGGAAAGGAAGGGGAGGAACAAATTTGTGCATGCCTGGTCCTCATTGGTTCAGTGAGCAGAACCCATCCTGGATGATTGACAGTGCAGCCTGAGAAGGAAAAACTAAATTTAAAACTACATTATAACTCAACGTGTTAGAAAACCTCAACTACATTTTCTCTGAAGCAGCTGCAAAATTAACATGAGATGCTCCAAGCTGCTGATGAATCGTGCAAGATAAATCTTGGAGGTCCTAAGTCCTGTCCCCCAGAAATCCTTTGGGTTTTTTCACGTTAGTCCCATATCTTGCTTTGAACAACTAGTTTAGTAGTTTCTACTAGCACCAACTAACTTTTAGAGTGTCTCACATGGTATCCATCATAATCCCAATACGTGACAGCAATAGGACCTTCATATGTTATACTGTCTTGATACTCTATTTCTTCAGTATAAAAGGTAAACTGTTATACTGAAGAAATAAAAATGTAAAAACTGAGCTAATTTAAATAGTGCCATCTAAATTATCCCAGAAAATGGGAGTATAATGCAAGAACCACTAATAAGAAGTCAACAATTATTCTTGGGTTTATATATATTTCCCTTAAAAAGGGATGTTTTGCTGTGATTCTCTGGGCTTCCCCAATGTTTTGGGAATCTTTAACATAAGGCTGCTCATTCTTCAGTCTCTTTCCAGAGAGTTCTATTCTGCTCTTTGTAATTTTTAATTTTATATTATTAGTATAAGCATTAGTATTATTTCAAACAGAGAGAAGACAGGGTAATCTCACTCTGTGCATGACAAGAAGTCATTATTCGCCTGTTTAGAGTTTTAAAGTAGGCCAAGCTTTACAAGCTTACTATTTGGTCCTTTGCTGTGAAAGAATGAATTTACTACTCTTGCATTGCAACTTCACACTCATTTATATGGGAATCCAATCAGTGAATTCAATGAGATTTAACTTCAGAGTAAACACATACAGGTTTGTAACGTTCCTTTTAAAGTGCTAACTGTCAATCAACCCAACTACGGACAGTTCTATATGCACATATATTGCACATTATTGCAAAAGTGTTACAGAAGAATAGCAGATGCATTTCTTCATGGACACTAATATTATCAGAACTCAGTTGATTTTCCCCCAGAGAATGATCCCATCTAGCTGCATATTGGGTTGCTCTGTCAATTATTCCTCCTTTAAAGGTTTCTTGAAATGAAACCTTTCAATATATATATATCCCCTAACCCTCCGAGCATGATCATGAAAATGCTTTTTGAAAGTCTCTGAACCTCCAAACACCATCTGCATTGCTTACTTGTTTCTCTGACCTAATCCATAAACTGCAATAACTTACTCTGGCACATTTGCTCTATACCACACCATTTATTATTAATAGATGATATTGCTGTGCATTTAAAACATCAATGCTTTTGTTAAACATTTCACCTTCCCTACTGCCAACTCTCTTCCTAAACTACTTTGCTTTTATTCATTCATTTTTAATACATCTCTTCCAATTGATTCTACAGCTCACCAGTAAGGTACACCTGGCTAAATTCTATGCCTCCAGGGAATAATCCACAAAAGAAATGTTTGCATTCTACACTTAACGCATAAGGCTGAAGTCCAAACTCACTAGGTGGCATTAAGGAATGTACCTAAATCTTACTCTCCTACTAATAAATGGAGATTCTTAACTGATCTTCTGAAAATGCCTCAAATGATTTTACTTATAGGTAAGCAGATATTACCACAGCACTAACATCCTTTTTTATGTAATGTAAAATGTCCTTTAGATGTATATTCATTCAGGGCAATATCTGGTGGGTTCCTTACCATGCAGTGCCCTGATTTTGTGCAATGCCTACAATACATTTGCATGAAAACAGCTCCTGTAGATACTGAACTAAAACATACATCAAGTATTGTGTGAGCAGCAAAAAGAGGCATATAGCACAACTTCCCTTTTAAATGTGTAATTTATCCTTGAAGCCGAGTAGGATGTCATTTGCAAATATTCAGCAACTTAAGCAGTTAAATTGCTCATAAAGGCTCATAAAACACAGAATGCCAACATAACAGTTCCCCCTGCTTTCCAGCTGCTCGGCTCTTGACTACCTATAGTAACCAGAGTGCTTCAACATCTATCTCTACCTGTACAAGTCAATGTCATGTCACTGCAGACTAGCCAATTGCTAATATTAAGAGTTAGGTTATCAGTGTATCGACAATTATGAACATGTGACACACTACAGTGACTGGGGAAAGCAAATACGTTGTGAACTTGCATACTTATCCAGTCTACTAATCAATTATCTTAAACCTTCCAGAAAAGCACCAATATATTGTTTGTAAAGGGTACTGTGGCCAGCTCCCAACTTCAAAAAAGACTTTCTGTGTTGAAATTATGCACCCAACAATATCAGCCCTGCAATATGTAGTTACCAGATATAATCTTGAAATGGTCAACTAACATCTAATTTGTGCAAGTTGTCCTCTTGATAAGATTCTCAACTCAGCAAGTCAATGACCACCGGCAAACCTTCACTGGTCGTCTTTATTCCTTTATTAAATTCAAGCATGGTAATTCAGAACAACAAGACAATAACTTTTAGCATACTGTCAGTATATAATTGATGACAGTTCTAATTCCTGAAAGCAATTGAAAATTGGTGTGTGCGTATTTGAAAAAAAATGTGGAACCTGTGGAACTACGAGTTCACTTTCAGAACGAAAGAGGGGCCCAAACGTAAAACCACCCTGTTGGGGTGGAACACACAGCAGTCCTGTTGGACGAAAAGTACCGCCAACTCTGATATCCTCCTGGCCAATGTTATGGCCACCAGGAATACCACCTTGCAGGTCAGGAAATGTAATGTGGCCTCTCTCAGTGGTTCAAATGGGGCCTCGATCAGTGCCTGCAGTACCTTAGTGAGGTCCCAACTAGGGTATCTGTGAACCACTGGAGGTTTGTAGGGTTGTTGCGCCCCTGATGAGCCTGCAGATGGTTGGGTGTTGAGCAAGGGAGTCCAGCCCCCTGCAAGAAAGGATCACTGACAGGACAGCCACCTGGCGATCGATCATGTTTGGTGAGAAACCCTTGTCAAGCCATGCCTGAAGAAACTCCAGTATCTGGGCACAGATACAGCCTTTCCTACCAACCTGGAGGCCCTCCCAAGTCCAGAAACAAGCCTGTTTGTCAACTTCCGGTAGGACTGGAAGGGCTAAAAATCAGTTGGCTGGTGCACAGATGCTGAACTCATGTGCCCACCAATATGGCTCCGTGTTCACCATCACGGGTCTAGGCTCAGAGACCTCCATTCAAATGCCAGGTAGTCAACTGGAGCCACAGTGGGTCTGGGTGTACCAATGTCCCTGAGATTCTGTCCGGCGGTATCCTCCAAGGGTTGGTCACCGAAAGGGCGACTAAGTCAGCAAACGCCGTAGCCAGTGTGGACCCAGAAGCAATACCTCCCCACCCGTTCCAGTACAATTTTTTTATCACCCTCGGGATGAGGGGAAGAGGGGGAAAGGCATAAAGGAACTCTCTCAGCCAAGGGCTGCAAAGCGCATCAACCCATTCTGCAAAACTTGCAAAAAAACCTTAACAGCTGGATGTTGTCCAGGGTGACGATGAGATCCACCAGTGCTCTATCAGTTCTTGAAACACTTGTTTTTAGGAATTAGAACTGTCATTAATTATATACTGACAGTATGCTAAAATTTATTTTTCTTGTTATTCTGAATTACCATGCTTGAATTTAATAAAGGAATAAAGATGGCCAGTGAAGATTTGCAAGTCAAAAGCTGGGACCGTTAGCAGAGAGCATGTCTTTGCAGCTTTGACAGACTCCGTCTAATTGGCTGACAGACAAGGACAACCCATTCCTGGATGCTGTTCCCACTACAGTGGAGAACTATTCTACTGCAGGTAGTCCTTGACTAATGAGTACAATTGAGACCAAAATTTATGTTGCTAAGTGAAACAGTTGCTAAATAAGTTTTGACACATTTTATGACCTTTCTTGTCACAGTTGTTAAATGAACCACTGCAGATGTTAAGTTAGTAACATGGTTGTTGATTGAAAGTGGCTTTCCCCAATGATTTGGTTGTCAGAAGGATGCAAAATGTTATCACATCCCCAGGACACAGCAACCATCATAACTACATAAATACAAAAACATGTCCAAATATTGATCACATGATCATGCTGCTGCAATGGATGTGTCAGAACTGTCATAAGCCACTTTTTCAGTGGTATTGTAACTTCAATCACTAAATAAATCAATATAAGTAGAGAACTCTGTACTAAGTAGAGTAGTAATATAATGTTGCTTACTCTTTCAAATAAAAGCTTTGATTCTGCCCACTTAAAATAATCAGGTAAATACGGAAGACTAGAGCAGTATTTCTCAACTATGACAACTTCTAAGTTTACATGGACTTCAACTCTCAGAATTCCCTAGGCAGCATGGTGACAGCAGGAATTATGGGAGTTGAAGTTCATGCATTTTAAAACTGCCAAGGATGAAAATCATTGAGCTAGACAGTTAAGATTTCTGCTTCTTCAAATTTTCTGAGTAAAATAAATCCTTATCTATTTAAGGTGCACTCAGAGGAGGGTGTTTCCAAGCAGAACTCCATTTAATCCAATGGTCTCATTGTAATGCACAACAAAAGGCTGTGGCATTCTGGAAGCTTCTTGAACTCCAAATGGTATTTCATTTTCTGCTTTAGCTTGAATGTCCTTAGACCACAGTTTCACAATGTGTTTAGTATTAAATATAGAAATAGACTGATTTCATTTTAGATCTACACAGATATAGTTGCAAACTGGATTAGGCCATCCCTAAATAATGGATTGACAAAAGAAAGAACAGGTGCACAAATTATGCAATGCATTTTAATGCATAAATTTTTCCCTGTTGTGTTCAATCCCACACTGTGTATTTTACTGTTCCAAGTTTCTTCTGTAATTGACCTGACATGTCAATAGATTGTACCTCAGGAACAGGTCTGTCTAGCCGGCATATCCGCCTATGCTCTCAACACACAACAAGGCAGACTGCTGAACAGGCAGTTTCAGATCATGAATGGTACGCCTCTCATTATTTTTACTTCCTGCATTGTCTGCCACAGGAGATTTGTAAAAGATACTGGCTTTCCAAGTGTTTTTAAAGGGCAAACACCATTGAAGAAAATGACTACTTTAATCAATTGTACTCAAGATGAAAGATTCAGTCCATGGGAAAAAGTGGGAAAATGTTAAGAGGAACAAGTTTCTAACAATAGCAGTTACCAAGAGAGCAGTTTCAAGAAAGTGACGCCAACAATAAATAAACTTTATTTGATGAAATGCTGTTTTTCTCAATTAAAAAATACTAACACCTTTTATTGTCTGGCTCCATATTCTGGGGGATTCCAATAGATCCTACTAACATGAGGCAGTCACAGTCCATTCAGAGTCAAAGTAATAACAAACCCTAAGTTCTCTATCTGATACAGTGAGTGTACTAAAATACATCTGCAGTGACCATTATAACAGTATCAACTTTGGGGAAATGGTAAACAATGTTCAGAAAGCCTTAAACTTAGTTCAACAGCATCCACTTCTATCTGGCATTGTTTCAGATAGATTGGTTAGAAAACAATTCCCATTGTTCACAATTGTCCTTGAACTGTAAATAAAGCTTTGCACATTACTAATGTTTTAGTTGGAGTTGTCTCCAACTGAAAACTGCTGGAAGGGTCCATTTGATGCTACAGAATGTCAAACTTGGCAGTCTTGACTTTTGACCAAGTTTTCTTTAATCTGGGGACAAGAGTCATATTCATTCCAGAAATAATAGCCATTAAAGAGTTAAAGTTGCCAATGCTAAAACACTCCTTGAGGTCAATGAAGTATTCTATCATTATTGCTCTGTTTTTTCTTTATAATAGGCATACCTAGAAAACCAATTGGACTTGCCTATAAATAAGATGTACTTATTTTTTGACTGTCCAGCCTTTTGTTGTGGTCCTGCCCCCCCTCCCCCGCCCTTTGGAGGAGAAGAATAAACCTATTGAATATAGTTCTAAAATATTTTGAGTGTTAAATCTGCACACAAAGCATGGCATTTTGAGTCTCTCTTTTATAGACTTGTTTAGGCATGTCATCTGAATAAATACACTGGATTAAAAGATATTCAGTCAGGTACATGTATAACATATGACAACATTCTAGTAGATAAACAACTAAAGGAACAAGCAGTCTATGATTACCTTTTATTACTTATTTTCTCAATACCTGTGTAAAAGATCCTATCACCCTTCACATTGTAGTGCTTCATATTCATCACTATTTCCTCTATAACATTTTTCTTAAATCCAGGCAAATGTCGCCTAAAATGTTGCCTTGACCACAATTTAGCCTGGAATTATTTTGAAGGCCATTTCTCTCCACCTTTCAAATTCTTCTGAAGGCCATCCCTCTCACCTCTTCATGCATGACCACTCGGTAACCCATTCCCTTCTCCAAAATGTGAACAGATCTTGACCACCAAAATCCTGTCCATGAAAATTCTGAAAGCAAACACAAAACATCAAGTACTCAAATCTGAGCAATCTTACTCTCTTCTCCAAAATTGTATGCACACTAGTACCTCAAGAACAAACTTTTTCGGATCAGTTGCAAATTGTAGTTGAAAGGCTAGCTAACTGTATTCTTTAGTTGCCAAGAATCAACTCATTTTCCTCAATGGCAATGGACTGAACACACCACAAGTTATTAGTTCCATGTATTATGAATGTAAACATTCACATTTCTGAGCTTCTGAAACTAGACAATAAAGGGTAATACCTTACACAAAAGCATACCTTATTTGTTGCAGTAGCACTGGATCCTGGGACCACAGGAACATTTGTCACTTGTACTGACAAGTAGTTGTTGTCTATGAGCGGCCAAGCCCCTTCCACTTTGCATGTCTGAAAATGATCCTTAAAGGTCCGTAGATGGGGATCTCCAAACAAGCCACAGAAAAAGTAAGTAGGAGGAATCTGCTCTCCTCCGCGATAATCTCTGGTTGCCTGACGGCCACTATAATTGCAAGGATCATGAACAACTTCAGGATTAGTAGAGGATGTTGGGCCATCTTTAGAACAGTTTCTCTGGCTCATGAGATCACTAATCCCCAACACAGCAGAGTGATAGACCAGGTTGCCGCGGCAGACTTTGGAATTACGATAGGTACAAGCAGAATAGGCCCTGAGGGCTTTGCAAAACTCCACATAAAAGCCATCAATGGCTGAGTTCAGGTGAGATGTTATGGATACAAAGTCTGTAGTGCACTTCTGGATTCGACATGGTGTCTGCAGCTGACAATCACCTGAGCAGAAGATTGAACAGGGAAATATTAGCATTTGATATAATTAACTTCATTGAGAAAGACCCCAAGCCCCTTTAACACAATAAAGAGTCGCTGGAGGCATGACATATGAATTTAATAAACTATCACCATTCATCCAGGACCCTAAGTACATATAGATATTGTAGCAATAACTATTTGTTTTCCACACTAGCACATTCCATAAGAAGGCAGCCTTGACCTCTTATGGTTATTAAAAAATAAATCCTACCAACTACTGAAGAAATTTTCCCTAATAAAGGACAAGTAGGAATACATAGTTAATCTATGTTCAATATCCCTTCTAACTAATGGATGAGATAATACAGAACAGGGGTTTCAAACACAAGGCCCACGGGCCAGATCCAGCCAGCAGAGCCGTCCTGGAAAATGTAAGGGGCCAACCTGCATCGATTTGGCCCGGTCTACCCAATGCTAAGAGGAAACATGCCAGCAGTTTGGGGAGTGGTGTCAAGATGGCAAAGCCCACTCAGTTGGCCACACCCACCCAGTCGACCATCTTGCCAGATGCCCCCTTCCCCCAAGGCCAACCACAGCCCTTATGTGGTCCTCAAGGAAACTGAGTTTGACATCCTTCATCTAAAATGATTTTTGACTGATCCTGAATGTCAGTTTGGAACCAGTTTCCCACCACTTGTTTTTTAGTAAGCAAGTTTAATAATATATTCAAAAGTATACTTTTAAAAAGCCTTTAATACAGCATCTAACTGTCTGCAAATATTTTTGGGGGGAGGGGATGATTGTAAACCTAGAAGAGGTATAAAGAGTTGTACAGTGTTTTATCAGCAGACATTTTTTATTTGTAGTTCCTTTAACAGTCACACCAACTTTATCTTTGAAAGTTTGAGCTTTTTAGGATTTCTGTGCTGCTCCACTATATAAAAACTAATTAAAAATGCAAGATATTACTATCTTCTAGTCTGACTTACAGAAATATTCAAACAGTGACAGTTAAAAAAGCTTTTTAAAACATCCCTCCAATCTCTCTGTACATAATTCACTAACACAGACATTTTCAGCCTTCTATTTGTTCAATGCTTTAGCACAACAGACTTCTGAAAGACATACGTTCAATTTCCCCAACAGTATAAATATTTTAATATAATTAAAATAATTTCCAATCACAAGTGTTTATCAAATCCACTCAAGATTTTGTCAAAAAAATATCTTAAAGCAATACTAAGAATAGTGAGGATACAGTTTGAATCCCAAATGTCAGGGAAGATTTATGTTGAGAAAGTCAGTGGAAGAGAATTCAGAATATTGCCAAGAAAAAAAAGGAGTAAAAGCTTGCTCAAATCTGGCTGGTTGGTGTTCTTGTCCTAAATGCTAATTTGAAACCAACAGGCTTCAGGGAATCGCCATTCATTCTCCACTGTTCAGTCATGTCCAACTCTTGGCAACTTTATAGGCATGTGCTCTCCATGCTACCCTGTCAAGCACAGCTTCTTTCAGTTGTTGGATCATTTTGACCATAGGATGTTGCAACCATTGTAAATGCACATCAATTGCCAAACACCTGAATTGCAATCACATCACTAAGGTAGGGCTCATCTAAAAGTTATTAAGGTTGAAAAACACAGTCTTTAGATTGTGATGTATATTCTATTCTGATAGGGATTTAAGTCCTAGTATGTCCTTAATTTGAATTTAATGTGAAAATATGAAAAGTTCAATTGCAGTTGAAGTGTCAAATGCATAGACTAATCAATCAGCCATAGCCAATTCCTCCCAAACTAATTTCTGCTCTTCCAAAAGTCATACAAACTAGAACACACTGCCAACGCTAAGTTTATAACTGGATGAAAACTTAGCACTTCCTCCCTCCAAGGTATAAAAACAAGTCACTGTTCAATTTCAAACAAGAATCATCATCACATAATGAAAATGGAGTGAATGGATACTTTTGATTAAAATGTGAAAGAATTGTAGGCTGTGGTGCAAGGGTGTCACCGTAGTGGCACACAGGCCAGATGTGTCATACATGACACCACACTCAACCCAGCTCCACAAATGTGAAAAAGTAATGAAATATCATGTTATGGCAACGTGAAGAGGCAAGTTTGACACTTGTGCTGTAGTGCAATACTTTATTCAGATCTCCTACAATCCCATAACTGAATCACCATGCAACTGTAGATAAATTGTTCTGTTTGCTTCAACAACTGCATTTGACTGCTTTTCTCTAACCAAACTATACAACAGAATATATCAAAAACTTAAGAAAAGTTCCATTTAGAACAAATTGCATCCATGATCATCAAATCATATTCTTCACCTTCATTTTATAATAATAGGATATGCAGGATGCATTTTTTTGTCTATCACTTTAAATCACAGACTAAGAAATCCAATTTCATATCCAACCTTTCACAAAAGCAAAGGTCATGTTCATCAACATAGCAAGATTAATTTGTATTCCCAATTCTGCTCCTTTGAGCATGATTTAATTTCTTAGTTCACAAATAAAGTCATGGAAAGAGTATTTATGAAGGTAGACTCAAATTCACTTGATGGGACTTTTATGCCTTTTCAGAAGCCAAAGCACATTGATAGAATGCCTGTCATTAAAAAGATATATGCATGTAATGTAGTAGTGTAAATGCGACCTCAAATATTAAGTTTAAATTTCTTCTTCACAATCCAAATGTACAGTATGTCAAACAGTGTTTCCTCTTACTCTGTAAAGATCTCCAAAGCACATGGGCAGCTTTTAGAAACACCAACATAGCTAACATTTATCTGCCCAGTTTGTTTATGGCATGAGTGGTACATGCTTTAAATATATACACCAAAACACCAAAATTCCTGTTGGCCATAAATACTGGGAAGTGGCGTTTGGGTGGTGGTGATTGTAGGTTGTATTCCTATAACAAATTAAAATATAAGCTATAAGTTGGAAATCACAAATGTCAGAACAGCATTGTTTCCGATTAAAACATTTTCATACATTAAATAAAATGTATTATAGTCTGAAAAAATGCTACCAAACTCTTCCTGACTTTTAGCTATCATAAACCAACACTGCTTTCCTCCTGAAAAAAAATAAGGATAAGCTAATACATCCAAACTAAGTGTTAGTATTTTCAAAGATTACCATAAGCCTTCTTTAACCTGGCACCCGCCAATTGTTTTCTAACTGTAACTCTCAGAATATCACTGGGGAAAAAGACTGGCTCGTCCGCTAACAAAAAGCTACCTGGCAGAAACAGACGGGCAAGCTTCATCAGCGCGTTTTCAGAACCCAGGCTACATTAGAAAGTATACAGGATTCCAGCCGCGAGAAGCAATCGGCGTTAAAAGCTCCCGTAGAGGCTGGAAGGACGCCTTTCAACAACACGATTGCTTCGCTTTGCCCTCCCGAGATCCTCCGCTACTGGCAGCAGATCACGGGAACCGAGATTCTCTTCCTGGCCGCGGAGGGGGCGGCAGCGAGAAGAGAAACCAGATCCCAGCTCCGACTCAGTAAACATCAAGGGCGGGGAGGGCCCAGCGCCAATCAGACCCGACGCAGTCGGCCGGGCTACCCCTCCCTATAACCCGGTCGACTCTGCGCTGCGTCGTTCCGCCGAAACCCCCCCCTTTTTTTGGGGGGGGGGACGGGCAAGGAACATTTTTGCACAGCCTTGAGCGGGTCAGATTCTCCGGATTTGTAGACCAAAACAAAGGCGCTCGTTTGTTTGAACGTAACAGACTACCATTAAGCGTTGTACCTGTCTTGACGAACGTATCTTTTCTTTTAGGTACACTGAGAGCGTATGCACCAAAGAGCATAAGAGCACCAGCGTACTACCGTTCCTGTCTTTATTTGTATTCATTTTTATATTCAATTCATGCTTATACTTATATATGTATTACCTAATATGTAAGAAAGAAAGAAAGAAAGAAAGAAAGAAAGAAAGAAAGAAAGAAAGAAAGAAAGAAAGAAAGAAAGAAAGAA
>JANHFP010003797.1:6536-16995 GCA_032468135.1 Calamaria suluensis | reverse complement strand
AAAAATGATATACAATTCATATATTTTTTGTTGTTGTTTATGAAAAGAGAAATTATGATTTGTTTGTATGTATTAAAACCAATAAAACTTTTACAAAAAAAGAAAAAGAAATCTGAGGAAATTGGCCACCCTGGCAAGAAGTGCTCCAGTTGTGGGGGTCGCCACCCCAGAAACATCTGCAAATTCCATGACGCCATCTGCAGGTGTTGTCAGAAAAAAGGTCACCTGGCCAGAATATGCAGGGCCCCTTGGCCATATGATACTGATGAAAACCCAGAGAGACAAACCCTGGGTGAGGAGCCAAACTGATTATCTGGCTGTAGACCACCAGAGAGAAAAAACAAATGGCCAGAAATTAGCACAATCTGAATCAGATAAGCTAAAGTAAAGGGCGGTGAAAAAGTGCATGTCACTTTAAGCATTGAGGGCTCTCCATGTACCATGGAGGTGGACACAGGAGCCACTCTTTATCTCATGTCATGGGAGAAAATTAAGGCGGTTGTTCCCACCATAAAAAAGCAGTATACAGTCACTAGCCGTCAAATTAGTTGACTGTCAAGTGAACTGCATCCCAATCCTGGGTCCCCGAAATGTCAAAGTACATTTCAAAGGCCAACAAGAGTTCCTGGGGAAGCTGCTGATTCTCATAGCAAGTGTTCCAGTACCAATGCTCCTCTGCATGAATTGGTTTCATTGACTCAGCCTGCATGTTGGCGACATGAACCACCTGAGTGACACCACAGATCTGTCATCAAACCCCCTCATCAAGGAGTTCCAAGACATTTTTGCAGATGAGCTCGGAAGTTACATGGGCACACCCATTTCTTTTAATATGGACCCGGGGGTGGTGCCCATTAGACTTAAGGCGTGAAGAGTTCCACTAGCAATAAAGCCCCTAGTCGATGCTGAACTTGATAAATTAATTGACCAGTACTCACAACAGATGACCATTCAAAATGGGAAACCCTATTGTGACACGGATGAAACCGGATGTATATGCGCTGATTTTAAATGCACAATCAAAAAAGCATTGCAACAAAGCTCATATCCTGTACCGATCGTGCAACATCTACTGCATTCGCTGTGTCCAAACTTTCTTTTCTCCAAACTTGACTTGGTGCAGGCATACCAGCAACTGCCAGTAGACAGGGAAACCTCTGAGGCCCAAACAATAGTGATGCACAGGGGCACTTTCCAGTGTAATAGATTACAATTCGGAGTGAGCATCGCCCTAGGGATTTTCCAATCTATAATGGAGTACCTTCTACAGGGCATTCCGGGGGTTGTCTCTTATTTTGATGATGTGCTAATATCTGCACAGGACACCACCCAATTGGACAAATGGATTCGTGCGTTTTTATTTTAGAATCACCAGTCTCCATTTGAAAGCAAAGAAATGTATAATAGGGGCGAAGGAGGTCGAATTCCTTGGTAAACAGGCAAGGAATTTTTCCTACACTCAACAAAGTAAGGGCCATTAGGTAGGCGCCTAACCCCAAGAACAAAACAGATCTCCAGGCTTTCCTGGGAATTCTAAATTTTTACAAATAACTAAAGCAAATACCTAAACTGGAACAAATTAGTCCGTGTTCAGATGAATCAATAAAACATGTTCTTGTTTAACTTTTATACAAAAAAATGAGACCATTTTGTTTAAAGATCTTCCATATAGACATTTATATTTACCTATCTAGTTTGAGAGATTTATTAATTTTAATTTGGCTAAATACCACATAGAGGGTATTCACTTCAGTTTAAAGGTTATATTGCTTATATTTTATGCTCATAGTTGCTCACTAAGCCATTGTTCTAGGTGTAGATGTGGTTTGATTGTGTTTTTATTCTACTTGAATTGAAATTCATGATTCATTACTTAGTTTTAATCTCATTTCCCTCTCATATATACATGTTTGTTGTTAGTTGCAAAGTCGTGTCCAACCCATTGCAATTCCATGGACAACATTCTTCCAGACTTTCCTGTCCTCTACCACCCATTTAAGCTCACAGCTACTGCTTCAGTGACTCCATGCAGCCACCTAGTCTTCTGTTGTCCCCTTCTTCTTTTGCCCTCAATCTTTCCCAGCATTAGGCACTTAGGCATCCAGTGAGTCCTTCCTTCTCATTAGGTGGCCAAAGTATTTGAGTTTCATCTTCAGGATCTGGCCTTCCAAAGACCAGTCAGGGTTGATCTCCTCTAGGACTGACCAGCTGGATCGCTTTGCAGTCCAAAGGACTTGCAGGAGTCTTCTCCAGCACCAACGTTCAAAGGCCTCCAGCCTTTCTTATTGTCCAACTTTCAAAGCCATACATTGCAACTGGAAAAACCATAGCCTTGACTATGCGTGCGTTTGTTGGCAGGGCGATGGCTCTGCTTTTTAGAATGCTGTCTAGATTTTAGCTTTGATAGAGAGGCTAAAAGTCTACATAACAAAGAGGATATTGCATCTCTCAAGGCCAAAACCTACAAAGGCAGCAATTAGACTCCAACATTTGCATATCAGTGATTGCAGGTCACCTCTGTAGATGTCACAGATCTAAATAAAGAAAGTAGCTGCCCTCAGCCTTTGTTTAGCATCAGGAGGAATTTGATCCATGATGCATGACAAAGAAGACTAATAAAATGTGTGGGTTTTTTGCATAGAATTCAAACAGGCACTAAATATTTGGAGCGTTTCCAATTTTGTAGTCCCTGAGATACCATTTAACAGAGGAAATTGAGATGTGGGGCATGGCCCTGTTCTTATAGTGAAGTCCTCTTGAGTTGCTCACAACAAGAGATACGTGTTGTATCTTATGATTCATGATGGAAGTATTTATGATGGCTATAATCATGATTTATCACATATCTTTTATGTACACTGAAAGCTTATGCACCGAAGACAAATTCCTTGTGTGTCCAATCACACTTGGCCAATAAATTATTTCTATTCTATTCTATAAATCAAGTATAATTTCAATAAGAATTTTTTTAAAAGTCACCACAGAAAAGGAAGTTTTGAGGCATAAAAAGCCTAAAGCTAAGGCAGATTGAGAAACCTGCAAAGCAAACATACTGTAGACACAATCAATCTAGGCGCTAATGGTATTCTTACTTATTTTTTTTTTTGTCAAACATGTATTAGATAACAGATATAAGTATAAACATAATTATGAATACATGAAAAGGATGCGAGTAAAAAAGGAACATTAGAACAAAGATGGTAGGCACACTGGTGCTCTTATGCATGCCCCTTCAAGACCTCTTAGGAATGGGGTGAAGTCTACAGTAGACAGTCTAAGGGGTAAAGTTTTGAAGGTTTGGGGAAGAAACCAGAGTGAGGTAGTGCATTCCAGGCATTAATAACTCTGTTATTGAAATCACATTTTCTGCAATCAAGTTTGGCGCTTTTTACCATAAGTTTGTATTTATTATGTGCTCATGTATTGTTGTGGTTGAAGCCAATGTAGTCATTGACAGGTAGGACATCGTGACAGATAATTTTATGAGCTACGCTTAGGTCAGACCAAAGACGGCGAAGTTCTAAGTTGTCTAAGCCCATAATTTCAAGTCTGGTGGCATAAGGAAGTCCGTTGTGAGCAGAGGAGTGGATATTGTGAAACACCTCTGGACTCGTTCATTTGTATTAATGTCCAATATGCAATGCGGGTTCCAGACAGAAGAGTTGTATTCAAGAATTGGTCTAGCAAAAATTTTATATGCCTTAGTTTGCAGTTCAAAATTACCGGAGAAGAAGCTATGCAAGATTAGGTTAACAACTTTTAATGATTTTTTGGCAATGCTGTCATAGTGAGCTTTGGCACTTAGATCATTAGATTTGAGTACTCCTCCAAGGTCCTTGACAGAGTGAGGGTCATCTAAGAAGTCATATCTGCCCAGCTTGTATCTTGTGTTTTGATTTTTTTTGCCAATGTGTAAGACAGAGCATTTGATAGTTGAGATTTGAATTTGCCAATTGTTTGACCATTCTGACAGATAGTCAAGGTCTTTTTGTAGGGTAGCAGCATTGTCGGTGGTGTTGAATAATTTTACATCATCAGCAAAGATGATGGAGTTGCTTATAATATGATTGCAAAATGTTGTTTATGTGAAGTATAAAGAGTGTGGGTCCTAAAATGCTTCCTTGGGAGACACCACTGTTAACAGGTGCAGGGTTTGATAGGGTGTTCCCTACTTTGACCACTTGTTGCCTGTTTGATAGGAACACAGCTATCCATTTATGAAGGGATCCGGAAATGCCATATTTTAGTTTTAGAAGTAGTTGTTGTGTACCACTGAATCAAAGGCTTTACAGAAGTCAATATAAATTGCGTCTGTTGCTTTACCCTGGTCAAGTTGTGAAGTCCATATGTTTTTGCAGTGTAAAAGTTGCAAATTGCAGGACAATTTTTTTTCTGAAGCCAAACTGCTTGTTAGAGAGTAGATTGTCTCTAAGTAGAGGGTAATGGATTGGTTTATGATTGATTCCATGACTTTGCAGTTGAACGCAACATAATGAGATTGGTTTGCAATTTTCAACTAGGCTGGGCTCTCCTTTTTTGAAGAGAGGGATGACTGTGGCTAGTGGCCATAAATTAGGCAAGGAGCTGGTTCTGAAAGATATTTCATAGAATAGATTATGCTAAGAGGTTCTGCTATGGTGATTGAGAGCTTTTTTAGGAAGGGGCACATAATCCACCAGGGCCAATAGATAGAGATGGTTTTAGGTTGCCTAATCTTCTGTGAAATTGATATGTAGTGGATTGTTGTGATTAATTGTGGTACAATTGGGAAATGTGGGAAATCCATTGCTGTTTACAAAGACTGAACCAAATAATGTTTTGAAGAGGTTGGCCTTAATGGTTTCATCATTACACTCTTTCCTGTTTGACCCTTTTAGAGATGGGATGGATCTTGAGTCTGTTGTTTACAAAATTATAGAAGGTCCAGGTGGATTTTGTGCGTAGTAGATTTTCCTCTTGTTTGCTGTGATAATTGATGCATTCTGCCTTTATCTGTCCGCATAAGGATTTGTAGTGACTTTTGAAGTTAGCTACATATCCAGTTTTGTTCTTGCACCAAAGAAAGAAGCTTCCTTATTGTTATGGGTGATTTGTTTTTCCTGGTTTTGGAGATTATTAGTGATACGTGACGATTCTTTTGAGTTCAGGTACAAAGATGCTATAATGGTCATCAGAATTGTTGCAGCCAGTGAACAGAGTTTGCCAATCAAGAGATGAGAAGTCATCCAGATTAGTAACGGCATTGTACTACATGGTTGTATGTATTAGTTCTGCTGTACATCCATTAAGTGTCCAATTAATAAGATAGATTGAGGTCATCAAGAAAGATAAGAGGGTGTGGGGAAGAGGCTGCCCATGTTAGTAGTGAAGTTAGTTTGTTAGCATATACAACAGTGGTGGGTTCCTCCCGGTTCGGACCGGTTCGCGCAATCCAGTAGTAATGACCGGATGATGTTATGTGAACCGATCCCTCCCCCAAACATCTGAATGATTTTTTTACAATTTTTTTACAATTTTTTTTCTTCCCCGGTGGTCCGCGGTTGCTCCCCAAGCCGCCCGGGGCTTTAGGAGCCGCCACGGAACACCGGGTCTCTTGCCCGGCTGCCCGGGAGGAGAAGCGGCGGCGAGGAGAAGCAGCAGCTCCAGGGCCGGTGAGCGCTCCCTGAGGACCGGCCCCTCTCCTAGTAGAGCCGCCTGCCCACCCGCCCGCGGAGGCCAGCCCTGAGCCAGAGGGAACCGTCACCCTGCAGGCAGCCGAGTCTCCAGCCCCAGCCCCAGACCAACGGGGCTTCTCGGTGCTGTAGATGAGGCTCCCTTCAGCTACCTTGGCCCCACGGAGTTCCCTTGACAAGCGACATGGGCACAAAAGCAAAGCTCTGCTAGGGCAGGAAGGAGCAGCCGTCGTTTCCGCTTCCTCCGTCCGCTCTGAGGGGCAAGCACAGGCTGCTCCCCACGGAGGCCAGCCCTGAGCCGGAGGGAACCCGTTGCCCTGCATCCGAGTCTCCAGCCCCCGCCCCAAAGCCCTGAACCCTCTGGTTTTGGCTGCTGCAGGGCTGCAGCAGAGAGAGAGAAAGAAAAAAAAGAGAAAGGAAGCAAAGAGGGAAGAGACAAAGAAAGGAAAGAAAGAAAAAAAAGAGGAAGGAAGGAAGGAAGGAAGGGACAATAAAGAAGAAAAAGAAAAGAAAGAAAGGATGAAGGGAGAGCTGATAGAGAAACAGAGAAAGAAGGAAGGGGAGAGAAGAAAGTCACCATCAAGCCACGCCCACACAATCATGTGACCACCTAGCCATGCCCACAAAATAAGCCACGCCCACAGAACCGGTAGGAAAAAAATGTAGAACCCACCACTGATGGACAAGGTCGTGATCAGGGGCTCTGTAGCAAAGTAAGAAGCGAAATGTGGTGTTTAGGGGAGGACGTTGCAGAACTGGAATTCTATGGAACTGAAAGGCCCTTCCTGCATCTCCTCTGGCCCTTAAGAAGACCTCTCAGAAACTCCCAGCCAATTTGGGTGAATGCAAAGGGGGGGGGGATTCTCATGGAAAATATGTTCTAGGATTCAGTGCAGTTGGAGGAACCCTAGAATCGGGCTGTGGTCTCCCATTCCAAGTTAGCTGTGTCAACCCTAGTCTGACCTCACAAAAATTTGGGAATGGTTTTGAAAACTGGTTCCAAAGATGATGCATTGCAGTATTCAAGATAGGAAATTCCCAACAGAAGGAACACCGAAACACTAATACAGTATCCCTTTCCCAGGAGTGCTGTAGCTGGAATTTCCACTTATTCTAATAAAGGATTCTCACGTCCATCAGGTTCCTACAGGTGCTCCAACAATGAGGACAATTCATGAGTGCTTTCTAGATTATGTGCTTCAAGAAAATTATTTTTCAAGAAGTAGGATCCGCAGCCTTCCATAGACTTTAACTGTCCAGAAGGGTACGATGGTTGATGGCTATCAAAAGCTGCTGAGAAGCCCAAGGAGAGCTAGTAGGATTATGTTTCCTCTGGCTCCTAGCAACCATTTCACCTTGGAGACAACAACATTCAGAAAAGCTGCATCTGGAAAGCCAGTACCAGCTAAGGCTGCCACCAACCTCTTGGCCAGAGAAGATATAACAGATGTGAAAGAGAACTGGCTAAAAGACCTATAGGATAAAGAGTTGAAAGTTAAATATCATCTGATGCTGAAATATAAAGAAATACTGTTGAAATACTGGAAAAAAATTGGAGAATTATAAAGTAGGGATGACAGTGGAAATGCAGGTGATAAGTCAAGCGAATGACCTGGAAGATGATTGTATTCTGGATTTATGAAAGATGATTAATAAATCCGATAAGTTTTTAAGATGGGAAAAAGAAAAATTGAAGAGAGTTTGAATCCTGTGACAGCATCTGAATAACGTTCAATATTGCCAGAAGTAAAAGAAATGAGTAAACAGTTGGTTTGTTTAAACCAAGACACACTAGTGTAAAATTCTGAAAACCCTTACGGATGTTTTGCTGATATGAGGACTGAACTGATAATGATTTATGGGTTTGCGTATGAATAAGAAGAAAGATATGGAAAGAAGAGAGATCCTTGCATGTAACCTCTAGTGGATCTCTCTGTACTTTTATCAGAAGCCACTTACAAAGCTAATCAAAGTTACTAAATTTGTGCTTATTGTGAAGATTGAAAGTCACTCTTTTTTTCATATTTTTTTCCTCCTTTCTTGGGCACTTTGTATTCTCTCTTTATTCTTCTTGACTTCTGGGTTTGGATAGTCTACTATTGTTTTTTTCTTTCAGCAACATTAAAAAGGAAAAAAAAGAAAAAATAATGGCAAGTGTCATAGCAAACTTTGGCTTGATTCAGCCTCTTTTGTCTTTGTCCTTTGCAAGAGCTTCGTGCCCTCCAGGGTTTCTGCAGCCGCAATTCCACCCTTTGGTTGTTCAGGTATCCACCTCTCTCCTGAAGGAAGCTCCTCCTCCTCCTCCTCCTCCACCCTCGCAGTAGAACTGCAAAGGGAGGGAACCTGGTGCCTCAGCCAGTCCTGGCTTCCTGACGGGTACCTTGGCCCTTCCTCCTGCACGGCTCCAACTTGAGCTGCCCTTTGGGCTGTTCCAGGCAAGGAGACCATGGGAGCTTGGGCAAGCCCACCAAGGAGCCCCTGCTGGCCCAGCACCTGGCATTCCCATGTGAAACACTTCAGGAGCTGAAGTGCACCCTTGCGAGGGCTGAGTAGGCGCAGTTGGACAGGTTTGCTGCTGAGCTGGTTTGGCCAGTACTCTGGAGATGGGAAGCTACTTGTCTGCCTGGGCTTATGTCACTCCGAGGAAGCCCTTTTGGTAAGTCTGCCTTCCTTCCTGCTTACCAGTAGATCTTGTTTGTGAAGAGAGGCAACCGTTTGGGCACCCAGGGGTGTCAGGGATGCCTGGAAGCCCTTCCCTCCATCAGCCCCTTCCTCCTGCTTCGCTTGCCTGTTTTGCTCTGTGATGGGAGTTTCCGTCCAAAGATGTGAAGAGAAGGACCAGGGGAGACAGGATAGCAGCCTTCCAATATTTGAGGAGCTGCCACAGAGGAGGAAGGGGGGGTCAGGCTGTTTTCCAAACCATCAGACAAGAAATAATGAGTGGAAACTGATTAAGGAGAGATTCAACCTGGAAATAAAGAGGATTTTTCTGACAGTGAGAACAGTCAACCGATGGAACAGAAGTTGCCTTCAGAAGTTGTAGGAGCTTCATCCCTGGAGGCTTTCAAGAAGAGACTTGGACTGCCATCTGTCAGAAATGGTGTAGGGCTTCCTGCTTGGGCGGGGCAGGTGGACTAGATGACCTGCAAGGTCCCTTCCAACTCTGTTAATCTGTAAATCTGTAAAGTGGGGAGTAATAATTTATTACTGAAGAGGCGGTTGCAACTTTATAAATGAACTCCACACTTGATTGAACTCAATGTGTTATTGGAATGTAACACCATTAATCCTGGCCAGGACATTAGTGATTGGTGGGACGTAGCGTCTATGAATATTAGTGTCCATATAAATGCCTCTCTTTGTATTCCACACGAGTCCCAGATTAAAATTGGTGGGAAACCCTCTTTCTTTCAAAGTTTTTGTAACAATCTGGGGGAAAAGGATAGAGGTGAGTTGAGAAGGTGAAGAGCATTTTTTGTGTGTTGGAGGGGGTGGCAGTGAGCAGTTTTACTAGTGAACTTTGTGGTAACCATTCACTTGTTATTGATGTTCCCAGCAAGGCAGCCTGTCAGTGATAGTAAGAGACAGGCTTATCTCTTATTCTCCCAATTCCATCTGTTCTTGCCTGTCTGAAAAGATGCCCTTTCTCCAGTGCAGGGAAAAATATACGTAAATAGCTTATAAAGAAGTGCTGGTGGTCAGAAGCTGTCAATCAGCTAAGGAACCACAAAAATATCCACTGGTTTTCTTTAGGTGTAGAGTATTTTGAGTTTGGGTTTGAAAATTAACATGCTGTTTTGTCAGTTCAGTGTAGATTGCAAAATACGTAGAGATTTGAATCCATTCATGACATCTTCGATCTAGACGGAAGTGATTTTCTCCTTTATGCAACTATAAAACCTTGTTTTAAAATAAAGGAAAATTGTCATTGAGCATAAGGTAAAAAAGTATTTTTTTTTCTGCCTTTTAGATAGTGTGAGGCATGATGATAATTTTTTCCCTTGGTGGAAATTCTAAAACTCACTCGGTAGGTACATATATGCTACATGGGAAACTGCCGGTGAACTCATACATTAAAATGCTTTGGTAGCCAAATGCCACTTTAAAGGCCCCTCTCCCTGCTTGCCATGAAGCCTGGACCAGGCAGAGCCCAAAACAAAGGCAAAAGAGTTTCAGAGTGACAGACTTCCAAGGGGGATCAGATTTCACGATCACTTGCAGTGGGGCTTTCGGTGGGAAAAAGCATTCCCTACGGTAGCGGTGGCTAACCTTTTTGCCACTGTGTGCCAAAAGCGGGGAGAGTGGGGCTATTGTGCGCACATGTGCTCACACTCATAATTCTGTGTGCCCCCGTGCATGTGTGTGTGACACACACACACACCACGCTCTCCCCGTTTTTGCCTATGATGGCACAGTGGGCCTGGTAGGCCCGTTTTTCACTCTCCCCAGGCTCCAGAGCCTTTCTAGGAATCTGGGGAGGGTGAAAACGGCTCATTTTCTGACTTCTAGTGGGCCCAGAAGGCCTGAAAATCAACTGGCCATGTGCACGCATGCACACTGCAGCTGAGTTCGTGTGCCCACCAATATGGCTCTGCGTGCCACCTGTGCCACAGGTTCACCATCACGGCCCTAGGGAGGGAAGACAGAGGGATCTGGCTAGCGTTGGCCTGTTTCCTCTTGGGAAGGTTTCAAGATCTGTAGCTAGAGTACGTTGTCGTTCCCACCTTGCCGCCGCCGCCCCCCCCCCCCCAGCAAAAAAATTGGTCTTTGCTGCAAAGGTAATGAAT
>JANHFP010003793.1:147642-162786 GCA_032468135.1 Calamaria suluensis | reverse complement strand
ATGTATTTTTGCCTGCATTATTACTAATAATATTACATTATTATTAATCTACTTGCTAATATTTTAAAAAATATCTTATAATATGTGTTTAACAATGATATTGGCCTATATTTTTTGGTTGTGTGTTGTCTTGATCTTCCTTCGGAATCAGCAATATAAACGCTGCTCTCCAGTATGGGGGAACTTTACCCCCTAACTGTATATTTACAAATAACTCTTTAAGTGGTTTTATCATTTCTAACTGTAAATGTTTATAGTAAGTAGCTGTTAAGCCATCACATTCTATGTGCTTTTGTGGGTGCATGCATGCATTTGTACTAGTAACTCTTCAATCAGCCCCTATAAGTCTTTCAGAAAATCCAAGTTTCTAGTGATTTCTATAATACATGTGGGACAATTCTTGTGTCAAACGACAAGTTGTTCACAGGAGGGGAAGTGCCACCAAGAAAGTCCAGGGTTGAGCCCTCTCTCGCCACCTACGTACTAATAGGTGGGACCTCTTAGTAAACACACTCTAGCTATCAGGATGGAATGGGTAGATTCTATGTGAAAAGACAGCCCCTTAAATATCAGAACTCGAGCCAGACAGGGGAAACTTTATATCAACCAGCACCTAGAATTGCACTTGAAATAAACTGACAGCCAATATAGCTCCCACAACACACAGTGACAGTACAGAGATTGGTCTATGAACATGCAGACTGTTGCATTCTGGGCCAGTTGAAGTTTCTGGATAGACTTTGTGGGTAGCCCAAGTAGAACTAATTACAATAATCTAATTGGGAGGTGACAATGACATGAGTGATCTTCCTCAGTCCTATTCCATACAAAGTTGCAAATGGTGTACCAGTTGAAGGGTCTCCTCATCACAGCTTCTCCCTACTAATGTAGTAGGAATGGTGAGCCTGGGAGGAACTTTTGTGCCGTGAAACTTCTCATTCTGGGGAACAGATTCCCATCAAACGTTGAAGACACTTTGAAATTAACAGTCACTCTGACTTGTTTGGCTTCCCCAATTAGACTGTGGCTGTCTCTGGACACCTGGAAAAGGACTTGAACAATATCTTCCACTCGACCCCGTTTAAAAGTATACTGATGACATAACTGGGTATCATCACACTCATATTCACCTTTGGGTGTGAAAAAGCAAAACTATTGTTCCCATTAACAAGTTTCAATTAGCACATGTGTTGGATCATAGCTAGCAATTCAAAGGCATAATTACCTTTAATATCAGGTGTGGAATAAGCATTGGCATTTGCAATGATGTGAGCTGGCTCAATATTTTCCTGTTCTACCATGATCAGCTGGCTCCAGTATCCCACAGGTAAAGTGAGCAACCGTTCTATAACCTACAAATTCACATTGACACATAAAGAGTATTTTTTTTCTTAAGTTGATTCTTTCAAATCAATGCTAAGCATTTACAAACACAGGCTTCATTCTCAATCATTTGAAATATTGAACATTTCAATTCTGTTATGCACACTTGTGATCTACCTTAGGTTGCCGTTTTGTGTCCTGGAGGAGTGTCATGGGATCAGGTTCTGGTATAGCATGGCCAACAATAGTAGGCCCAAAGACTTTAGCCAGGTTGGAAATATCCATTCTGGTATCTGGACTTTGAGCCACTCTAGAGAAAAGACAGACATCTAGGAGCATTTGTGCAAAGAGGAGCAATGCATTTTGTCTTAGGAACTATTCCTTTCATTGTCACCCCAATCCCACAAGATGAACAGAATTATAGTATAAGAACCTTTTTTTTAAAAAAAATCACCTCTTCAAGAATTCATAACACAACTAAACTTACCTCTGCAGGTGAATTATGAGGAACGCCAGAGTTTCCCTATTAGCCTGTGGTAACTCTCCAACAGTTTGATACATGGCTGCTATACTGTTATCCTCATCTATAATTTCTTTAAATGGAAACATAAAAAAGGTATTTCTATGACTTCTTCCAACTTATTACAATGGAGAAAATAATGAATTTTCTGCAGGTACCTTTGTTATAACTGCTTCTGTTTCCAAGACTTTGGTTTCCAGGTTAGGGAGATGGAATTAATTTAAAATGGCAACATATTAGGGCTTTCCCAACATATAGGTATGTTCATATATCATACTAAGCTATTGTTTGCTTAATTATTATTTACTGAGTAAACTGCAATTGGCTGGATTAAAACAGCCATTAAATTAATCCCAAAGAAATCACTCTATAATGTGTGATGCACAGCTCAAGTCTTAGTAAAATATTTAGCAGGGAAGGAGGAAGGGGAGAGAGAGGAACAGCAAACTGTTAAACAAGAATTATATAACTCCAAATCAGAGACAAGAAAAAGGTTCTTGATCAAAAATTTATGGGAGACACAGTGTCTCCCTCTAAACTGTGTTTGCAAATTGTGTTGGGGAGTTAATGAAGACTAGTTTGGAAGATTACATAGCATTTTACCTCCAAGGTGTTTTCCCAACCAAATACTATATCTTTCTATCAATAACAGATTAACATCTATTGCTCTCTATGAAAATAAACAGTGTTGAAATAAAGAATTGAGCTACTGAATTTTTTTAAAAAATAAGTATTATGTTGGATAGTAAAAAAACAATAAGAAAGGGACTTCTAATGCAGTGGTCTCCAACCTTTACACCTTGGTGGCCTGGCCAGGGTGTGTGTGCGAATGGCAGGCACACGTGTACAGCCTTCTGCGTGAGTGCCCTCTGCTCGCCTAAGTGGGGCTTCTCATAGGCACTTGCCTGCTGCTTGTGCGAGTGGAGCTGCGCGCATGTGCTTGCCCATTGCTAGTGTGGCCCAGTAGCGAGCTGCAGCGTGAGGGTTGGAGCCCCCTGTTCTAATGCATAATTGTACTCTTTTAGTCTTGGGCCCTTTTGTTACATTAACAAAAACAGAAAACTGACTTTCAAACAGACAGCGTGGAAAATAAAAAATAAAATGGAGTCAATATATAGGAATTCAAAGGAAGTTTTAGCAAATAAGTACTAAATCACAGTACTTAACATTTTTGGGGGAAAGTCCATACATCTAACTATAGGTATATTATACTATAAATCTAAGTCACTTTTTGTCAGTCCAACCCACCTCAAGGGCTTGTTGTTGTGGGGAAAAGAGGGCGTATGTTGGATATACTTCCTGCCTTGAGCTATTTGTAAAAATAATTATTTTTAATATCATCAATAAAAACACATTAAAAAGGATGAGTCAGCATTTTAGCTTGCCTAATGGAGAAAACTATAATCAACATTTTATACTCAAATGTGTTATATTACTCATACCTGCTGCTTCCATAAAGTCCTTATTGAGACGGAAAGTAAGAAGAGGCTCCTTCAGATTGCGGAGAAAATCTTTAAGAAGGCCACATATAGCATGGATATCTTCCACTTTACTAAGTATAGGTACTGTTTTCCCTCTAAGGAATTTCTCCTTCAAATCTTTCACTGTGCGGTCACAGCCAGAAATTCGGTAGAGTCCCGTCTGTTGAAACAAAGATTTGTAAAGCACGATCCCAAACTTGTTTCTCTGAAATCCCTCCAGCTTTAAAGGAATATGTGCTAGCATTTGACTTCCATAATCACCACCCTAGCAATTCTAAAAGTAGCTACATCTTGGTGGATGTAGAACACGGGTGTCATGTGACATATCACTGCCATCATGTGACATATCACAATGTTTTTCCCCTTTGGGGTGGCCATGGCATGAGCAAGACACATCTGGCCCAGGAGCCTCAGTTTGACATCCCTGACAGAAAGTCTTAGCAGAAAGCATATGAATTTTCTGCATTCCAAACAATCCCATAAGATTTCTACCATTTGAGTTTAATTTACCTCATTCAAGCCGCGTCCCTCAATCTCATTTACACAGTGAACTAAAATGGAGGGGATCATTGGAGTCGTCAGAGGTACAAAATCCCCCAGAATGCCCTAAAAAGTGAGAAAGGAACAAGTATGGGAAATAAGTGTTATTCTTGTTATTTTTATTTTCACGAAAGAGAAAACAAAGGCATGGTTTTTAATACATAATTTGACAGTAAAACTAGTAAGAATCACTTACGAAGTACATCAGAGTAAGTGCACAGTAAGAAAACAAGAGGCAAGGAACTCATTTAACTTGTGTGACCAAGTGTCAGATTCTACAGCTTAAATGTTAAGATTCTACCCATCAACTAAATTAATATATCATAGCACTAAGATATGAAAAGGAAAAAAAACATGGCATGAAATGTTCATTAACTCAGTACAAGAGATACAGGAATAAAAATTTAACATATTTCTGAGCACTGTGATATGTTAGTAGTACAACAATGACACTAACAGTGCAGGAGGTTTTTTTTAAGCATATGTTATATATTATTTCTTCTCTGCTTGGATTATATTTGGAACATAATATGCTTGTGAAAAACCTTAGACATAAGCAATAAATACTAAGATATAAGTAGAGTTCCTTTCCAAAATATCAGGCACTGCTTATTTTTTTCCCTTCTGTTCTCCTCTCATTTTGTATTTCTAGATGTGCTTTAAAAACAGATAGAAAGCTTTACACATACGCACTGCATTTATATTAAAACTCGTCTCCAGTGTGCACTTTCCTTTCTATCAGCATCTAGAATCTAAAGAGCTTCTTTAAATTCCAGTATAACATGAGTTGGTGGCTGTATCAACAGTAGCTTTATTTACCAGAAAATAACTCGGAACAGTGTTGCTGCTTATACCAAAAACATTTCCACAGCAAACTAACATTCTTTCACCTGTTTAAATCTTTAATATTATTATTTTTGAGGTCTAATATGCAATCATCAGCCACTAAGGGTTTTTTTGTTTAGAAGCATACCTGTCCAATTTTGACAGGGGTTCCTGCTACGGCAGGGATGCAGGGCAGGGGGCAGCGATCTCGACATTCTGGATGTGTAACTACCCGACAGTCTCTGCATTTCAGGGACATTTTCCCAAACTTTATCCGCTTCCCGCATGGAACACATGACTCAGGTTTAATAACCTAGAGAGAATATGTGTAAACTAACTTGATCGAGAATAAGCAATGAAATATACTGAGTTCAATAATCAGGCATAGACATATACATACAACTAGACACTAAGATACATTCATGTGAAGACATTAATGTATGTTTATTTTATTTAAACTATCTATCTGTACCAGTTGAATGCCCAGCTGGAGGAAGGTATCTGGGTCTCTACAAAGGTCATGTATTTTCCTTTTTAGGAAAGGCAGGGAAGAGGAAAATGGCAGAATGCATCTGTAAAGTGGTATAAACATGCCTTAGATATAAAGCATTTTAAAAAGAGAGAAAGGGAAAGTGGAGAAAGGGGGGTAGGGTTACATTTCAGATACTGCAAGACATGCTGCTGGAGAGCACATGGATTGGTTTATGGACAGCTGAGCAGAGGAATGACCTGGCCTGCCAAGTTTACAGATGCCAATTCTAGGACAAGGAAGAAAACCAGAAAATAAAAGCAGTTTTTCTAGCAATTTGAGAGTGTGGAAAGACCAGGAATATGGACTATGTTGTGCAGAGAGATTCAGATGCTGGATACAGACATTTGTGGGCTAAAGGCAACCAGGAGAAAACTGATAGACATTCCAGTGTCAGTAACTGATATATAAAGAATTTACAATAAATCACAAGCAGAAAGAAACATAAGGAGAAAAATTAAGTAAGTTAAGACTTGTTTTCTTTTACTATAATTATTGTTCTATTCTTTACATGCATAACAAAACATATTGGTTTCGTAAATAATTTTACTTGTATACATGATTAGATTCCTAGTGCTGTGTAACATGGTGAGCTCCCATTACTAGTCTCAGCTTCTGCCAACCTAGCAGTTTGAAAGCACGTAAAAAATGCCAATAGGAAAATAGGGGCCACCTTTAGTGGGAAGGTAACAGCGTTCCATGCGCCTTTGCCTTTTCATCATGCCGGTTACTTGACCATGGAGATGTCTTCGGACAGCGCTGGCTCTTTGGCTTTGAAACGTAGATGACCCCTAGAGTCAGGAATGACTAGCACATATGTGCGAGGGGAAATTTTACCTTATGATTAGATCATGCTGCTTCTTTAATGTAGGCATCATAGTATCCAAAATACAAGCCCAAATTTGTTTAATTATTGTGTGTGTGTGTGCGTGTGTCTGCGCACACGCACACACATGGGTGCATTCCTTTAGAGCGCCCTTCATGCTGACCCACCCTCTGAAACACAAATGTAATCATAACTAATTCTGAACTGTTAAAATCCCAGTTGAGTAACAAAAGCAAATTATAGCAGCCACAGTACTGCTCTTTTAACCAGCTTCTTATTCACCAAGATTGCTATATTACATTACCTATGCATTTGTGGTATTTGGCAGCTAGGAACAATACTATGGCAGGATCATTATTTAAATCTATACAAAATGTAAACCTGATTATAATTTGATTAACAAATGAAATGAAAATAGAGCATGAGTTTGGAGCTGTATGGTTAAACATTTGCAAAGTGGTTTCCTTCCAACCTTTGTTTGACTTCTTGCAAAAAAAATAATGTGCAAATGTCTCCCTTAACATGGCTTTCTGGGCAAGCCTTCACAAACCAAGATAAGGTTTTACATCACATTTGATGTATTATGAAACCATTAAACAATTTTGCACTGTGTCAGGAACAGTATTACAGCAACTGCCATGCTTCATTCTTTTTCCCCCCCAGAATATTGCCTCAGCTGACAATCAGAGAATGAGTAGGACTACAAAAAGTCAGCTGACTAGTATCTTACACCCAAAATAATATGAGTTTTGAAGTGGATCCAGAACTGAGAGGCCTCTTCACTCACCGTTTTTGATACAAATTCATGTAGTCTCGTCCCAGTCCCAGTGCTTCCTGGAGTGCTAGATCCATCCGTTTCTGATTTGTTTCCAACTTTCCGGCTTCCCAGGCTTGATTCACTGTTCCAAGGCTGTAGGATAGCTTGGGTGGAAAGAGACAATTTGAACTGACAGCAGGCATTCCCATTTTAAACTAATACATCTACTCTAACCTGTGTTGTTAACCTGATAAAGCTATTTCTCTTTTCTCAATTCTATTACAATAAGTAATATTTCATTTTTTTTGGGGGGGGAAGCAAATGGTTACTTTTAGATCCTTTTCTCAGCACAAGAACTCAGGCTTAAAGGATATTTTAAACCTTCTTAAAGAACCAATGTGTGGGATGAATTTAACTGAATGAATACATTTTTCACTTCTTTTCCTGCTGTATAAAATCCAATGAAGGAAAAGATTGAAAACTAAAAGTACGTAGTGTTACAAGTGGAAAGAAAATATGTGATTCATAACAAATTTCAACTGTAATTCAGATGAACACTGTCAGAAGTATCTTACTTTCATTTCTATCAGCATCTGCATTTTTACTGGCAAACACACATTAAAAACTGTGACAAAGAAGAAATCATAATAGTCTAAATTTCACAGAGACACATTTACCTGCCTTTCTCTGGTTTCCAACAAAGTAAGGTACAGTCTCAATAGTGGCAACTGCTTCAATTGGGCCGCCATCGTTAGGAACTGTGAGAGTTGTTTTTGCAACTATGGATTCATTTCCCTGAAATAAAATAGTTGCAAGAGACATGTAGGAAACATAAGCAAGAAGCTCTCCCTTTTAGAATATTTAAGATCTGTAAGTTTTAATAGTGCAATCTGGACACCTACTCAGCATCCAATGCAGCAAAACTTAAAACCCTAGTTTCAAATGAGAAGAGAAGTTTCCACATGATACCAATAAATCCCATACTCTCCAACAGATTCCCTACAGTTAAATACTCCAGATACATTGTATACTCCAGACCGTAGATCCCAAAATTCCCAGTCACCATAATCAAAACCTGAAAGCATATCTAGGAGTAGCTATCATCACATCAGGAAACACACCTGAGAGAACACCAACATATATTTTTAAAAGCAGTTTGGTGCAGGTGTCTCCAACCTTAGCAACTTTTAAGACTTGTGGACGTCAACTCTCAGAATCCCTCAACCAGCTTTGCTTTTGGTTTTGTGAAATGGTTAAGGCATTAAGGCTAGAAACAGGTAGGGTGAGAGTTCCAGTCTCACTTTAGGCACAAAGCCAAATGGGTGACCTTTGGCCTGTCACTTTCTCAAAGTCCTAGAAAGGAAGGAAGTGTAAATCAATTCTGAAAAAACCAAGAAAACTGCAGGGACTTGTCCAGGCTTTCTCCAAGAATAGGATACAATAAAACACACACACACACACAGAGTGCCCTCCTATTGGCAACATGAAATTGATGATGAATTTGCAGTGAGTAAGAAGCTATGAAGCAATGAATACTAGAACACCCCCTCTATAGTTAAATATGTGGTATTTAGAGATCAGAGACCTACTTCTGGAAGGAATCTAATAGCCTTTGTAAAAGTGCATACCTGATCTACTGTGGAGCCAATGGAACGAGTTTTCTTTAAAGGACCAGGTGGGCCTTCAATAAACTGTCTAGAAGAGCGCTGTAAAGGAAATACATTTGTAAGTCTCTGAGTGAAAGCATGACAGCATTCTTGAGTGTAGTGAAAATTCTAGATCCTAAGCAGAATAGGAAGTGATTAATTTATCTAAATGATCATTTCCTACTCGGAACATGCAGAGACAACACAGTTTTTGCCTACCTTGCCTAGTAAACCGTACAGATTAAAGTAAAGAGAATTAAACGGGAAGGGTGGTAGATTATGTCAAGTATATATTAAATGTATTTCCAGAGTTCAGCTGTATATTAACTGAAAGCAAAACTGTTAGCAATTTCCACATCAACATCCAACACATAAGGTTTTTAAAGAAGAAACTGGATGTTTATCAGAAATGGTATAAGGTTTCCTGCTTGAACTGGGGTTGGACTAGATCTCCAAGTTCCCTTCCCACTGTTATTCTGTTACATCAGTTTTTCTTAAATATATTTGCCAGAATTGTCCTATTTATTGCACAAGCAACAAGTATGGAAATTAAATGGTTCTCGATCCTAACAGCTTAGGTATTAGGATATTTTGTGAGCATTAAAAAAAGTTTCAGACGTAATAGTATATCTCTAATAACAATTATGTACATTGAAATATGATTTAAATGTACCCAAGCTGAAAACATTTGCATTATAGGCATACCCTAATGTAAATTTCAATAATAAATGAAACCTGCTCTTTGCATCAGATAATACAAATTTTTAAAAAACCCATACTTACCCTTTTTTCTCTTTTTTTCAACCTAACAGTCTTTACCATTGTGGAATCCCAATCCTAGGTATTAGAAAAACAACCTCTTTAGTATTAAACAGATTGCAAACATGCATTTTCAGTCTATCCATTCTTTAATGCCTAGCTTTGAATATTCACCCATAATAATAGACAGCTTACAAAGGATCATTTTTTAAAATTTATTGTAAGACAATACAAGAAATGAATTCAGATAATGGTTACCGGTACATTACCAATGATTCGTCAGTTTTGTCAAAACTGATGTCGGATAAAATTGAACCAGATTCATCTATTGTTGACAGCCTAAAATAAAAATCATACATAAATCTTAAAATCTCTCCTTATCATCTAGTACTTGATAAGCTAGCAGAGTTTGAAAAGAACATTATAACATATTCAGAATTCTTTACATTTTAACATGAAAAACATGGAATTTGGTATCTTGATGTAAAAACTTTATTGTAGTAATACTAAAAAAAGACTGAAAATCACAGATTCATTTTTAAAGCGCCTTAACAGCTCGTTAAACATTGGATTTCAGTGGTTTTAGTGGGACAACACTGAATATGTTCTTTATGCCACTGCCTAATTCAATTGGAGTCAAATTTTCTTCAAATATTTACTATGTTTACCATATTTTTTGTATCCTCCAATCCCCTAAATTCTCCCTATTGGAGAAAAACTAGTAAAAAAAACCCCACAATTTAACAGTAAACCAGAGAAGACATCCTGAAGTTTAACAATGCCACTTGCAACCTTGTACTTGCAACCTTGTATTTGAAAATTTTAAATAACAAAATGCACAAAAATATGTTCAGCATGGCACTTCTATTGACATAGGGTTGAATCTTTGATTTTTGACTCTTAAGAAAAAAATTCAACAGATTGGAAAAATGTTCCCTTAGCCAAAATGAAGGAAGATATTAAATATTAACATATTAGCCATTACATTATTACAATCTGATCCACCTGAAATAAACCATGAACAATCTACCTTTTGTTACCACCAATGGACCTCTGAGGCCTGTTTAAAAAGGCCAGTGCTGATTTCTGTTCTTCGCTCAGCTGTATGCTGCCTGATGAATCACACATGAGAAGCTCTTTGATCAGCTGAATCTGTTGCTCCTACAAATTGAGAAACATTAAAAGTAGCTTTATATTACATTTATAGCACATAAAGCAACATAATTTGCAAAACCTTCTGAGAAACACAACTATGCTGCTAGCATACTAATCCCTATGCAAGGCACATACACTGATCTCTCAAGTTATAGCATGAGATTAAAACAGCCAAGGGATTTTGTTGGAGCCAATTGCTAACCAGTATAAAAGCTCATATACTCCAAATAGATTTCTTTCAGCTATAAAGCACTTTGCTGGTATTTTACCAATTCCGTTGACTAATCTTAACAGCGTTCACAATTTTAGTCCAACAAAAGAGAAAAGATGCCTTTTGCAATGGGTAATTGCAGTTAGTCTAGCTGTGGAATAAACTTGTAAATGCCACTTCAAAACTACGATTTACATTAGATGGGAGGAATCTAAGAAATAGGTGCAGAAGGATCAATTCATCATTGTTAAGCTTCCAAACGGCTTCTTTACTTTGCCTTGGGCAAACGGTTCCCTTTCATAAAAGAACTCTTATTGTACTACGAACTGGAAAACAGTCCATGTCACCAATGAAATTAAAATAATTACACATTTATCCATTGCAGTCACACAATCACATTACAAGAAAAATTTAATTTAACAGATTGTTCAGTTAAAAGGCTTATCTATTAAATCCAAATGTTCCTTCCCTTTATTTTCTTTCTCTTCCTGGAGTTTTTCCTATCCCAGTCACCGGGCATCATGCTGCTTGCTGATCTTCCCAGTATTCTCTCATTTGCTTCCTACCCTTGACTAAGCCACCACTGTAAACCCATCCAGCTATCTGGTATTTCTAGTATAGACATCTCTTCTCAATGAGAATTCAAATGTTAAATGTATGCATATTACATTAGCAACCCAATCACCCTAGTACTTCACTCCCTCATTTAGAATTCAAAAAAACATATCCATTTTTAAGGGAAGCAGTCTCTACTGTTTAGACTGCTGCCCCAAATAATCCTTATTTTAGTATGCTGAAGGATTTTTAAAAATTATATCTGAAGTATACAATAAGTCTATTAAACCAAGAGATTATAGGTTTACCAGCCAAATAAGAAGGCCACATTCATATCATTATTGCAATATATTTTTACCTTCTGTTTAAAAAAAGGTTTATATCTATTTTCACATAAATTGATATTTAACAAAGTTGTTACATTCTTCTTCCAAATCTGATGCCACTTTTTGAAAAAGAAGCTCAGAAGTATTATACATACCAACTTTTCACAATCTGCTTCAGCTCGCTGTCTTCTCTTGATCTCCACATCTACTTGGTTGCGTGCATGTTTCAGTTTCACATCAAGAGCACTACGCTCAGTTTCTGTTTTCATCAGTATATCTTTGTATCTGGCCATCTCATGATCCATTTTCTGCCATTTTCTCCTAAACTCTTCAAAATTCTTGGCCAGTTGGAGAAATTCTGGGAAAATCAAAGTTTTAATCCATTTGCACTTAATTTTTTAAATATATTTTTTCTATAGCCTCCTCAAATATCCTATGATGACCCAGCTTGATGCAGAAACAGGAAGACAATGCATCAAAGGAAAACAATCTTTATTTCCAAACCCAAATGCTCATTAAAATAATTGTCAGGTAATGCTGACTTTTCCTCAGAAGCAAAATGAAGACACGCCAAGATTAGGCGCAGAGTCTGGCTGCAGTCCAAAGTACTCACAATTAGGAAGTGATAACACTGTCCAGGCTTGATGAGAGATCTCACAACAGGAATTCAAAATCTCGGAGGCAAAGAGTTACCAAGCAGCTACATCAAGAATCAGCCTTTGACTCCAGCAATTAGTTCTAAAAAACTGGCTCGTTTTAAAGCCTCCAACTCAGGTGTGTCCCATTTCTCACTTCCTCCTAAATAGAGCTTTTTCCAAAGCTCTCTTGTCTCTGTGTCTCTGCCTCGGATCAGGTGGGGGAGCTGATCCCAGTTCATCCTCCGAACTCCTCCTCCCTTGTTCTCCCCCTAGCCCACTGGGTCCAGCCTGGGACTGTTCTTCCCCATCCTCTTCCGCAGCTCTAGCCTCCCCTGCACTGCTCTCTGCCAGCTGTTCCTCCGAGTCGAACACTGACGGAGGCATGACAGCTTCCTTCAGGAAGAGTTCCTTTCAGCAAAAGTGCAAACCCACACAATCAGAAAGACTTACAAAATTAAAGGTATTATGTTTGACAGTACTTACAGGAGGTACAATGATCCTGTGAGCCATAGCCATCATACTGTGACAATCCAAGGATGAAGACTCCAAGTGGAACATGAAGACCCTCTGAAGAAAGAAATCCTCCTCCTCTAGCCAAGCTGTATTCAGTCCAATAGTATTCTGTGCCTGGGACTGGTTTCCACTGGCTTTGTGCAAAGGTCTTCCTCTGTATTCTGACTCCATTGGGATCGGAGGTTTTGGCTACGATGATAGCATAATTATCCAACTGCTTCACGTAAAGAAGATCATATGATCTGCAAAAGCTTGTAACCGCTGGAATATTGAGTAGCAATGGTCCAAGGCCTTGGCTTCCACCACCAGTAGAGAAGTAAAGCACCTGGATTCTAGCACTGGCGGAAATGGAAACTGGCTCAGAAGAATATTTGTTTAGCTGCATGACTTCTCCAGATTCCAGGGCCTGGGAGCTGAGCACATCCCCATGTTGGTATTTGAGAGAGGTGTTTTGGGAAGCTGTTATATACAGTGTGCCATCTCTGTTTTGGAAAGGGAGCGTAGGAACAATGAAGAAGGTGCCCCAGCTTGAACTGGGCAGCAGCTGTTCAAAAACCTGGTGACAGGCATTGTCTTTCTTAATACAGCTGTGCCCGCTGAAGACAGCCACGGGTTCTTTTGATTCAATTCTGGTACCTGATAAATCACCTGAGCTTTGCAGCTGAAGTGCTTGGAACGCCTCAAGATTAACAGAAAGCTTACTCCCTGCAGGATAAGCCTGTCCATTGAAAAGCACATCTCCTTTTAGGGAAATATCAACATCAGTGGCAGCTTCCTGAGCTACAATGGCAAATTCCTTGAAACCATCTGTGTTGCCATCATTTGGAGTTACCACATGATACACTCTACCTAGCTGGTGAACTGGGAGCACAAGGGTAGTGCCAACTGAAGACCCTGCGCTACCCTGAGCAAAGACTGAAATGTCTTGGTTAGCTTCAATGAACACAGTCTTGTCGAAATAATTTGATCCACTCATCTCTAATGTGCCTGGGAGTCTAACTGTTGCTGTAACTCCTTTGCTGATTACAAATGGTCTTGAGAACATATCCTTGCTTACTGACACTTTGGTAACAGTTGAGGGATGATGACCAGTGATGAGCAGCTGGTATATAATGTCAGATGGATTGTGTTGGTATTCCTGGTGGTCTTGCATGAAAGCCATGACAAATTTCTTCCCGCGAGGACTTGCTCTTTGGGAGCCTAGAAGAGAAAACAAAGATCTTGGTCATGTTTCTCTCAAACGCCCCAAAGGTGCTTTTTCAAGAGGCAACTGGAGGTTCTGGATTTTCTTCTCTCAAACAATTGCTCAAGAAGTGACAAAAGCAGACTTTCAAAGCTATAAAATTGCTAACTGTCATGTAATGAAGTAAAAAAAATTCTTTGGGGGGGGCAGGAGAGATACAAGTAGCTGTTCTGCTATCAGGTTGTTCTGTCAGACCGTTTGCTTGTAACTAGATGATAAACAACTCTCATAGTATTATTAAGAAAAGTACTGAAAATCAGGGATAATCTTATCATTTCTATCTGGCCACCTCAGATGACTGATCCTGAGGGGTGACAACTCTAGGATGACGGAGATAGATTGATCCTAAAGAGTTGGCTTAAGCAAAGCTTAACCATAGTGACCACATGAACATAGCCTTTTTTGGGAGAGGGGTATAATAAAAAAAGCTTGCTTTTTTAAAAAAAAATGTTATTTATTGATTATTAAGATTAAAAAAGAATTACATTACATCAAAAACAAATGTACATGAAGACCAAAACAACAAAAGAGAAAAAAACAAAAACACAGAACAAAGCATAAATATAGAACAAACCAAGACTATAACTAATACATAAATATAACAGACATTAAAAAAACAATATTAAAATATTTTGTTTCTAAAGGCAACATAGACACCGGTCTGTTTTCTTTATTTACAAATATTTATATCTATATCTATATATATTAATTTTACAATCATAATTACCCTCAATTAATCAGCAGAATATCCTTGTTGTTTGTTTAATTTTGTTTTGTTTCTCCCTTTCAACCATGTATACCAATTGTTCCAAATTTGATAATACCCCATCTCTTCTTTCCCTTTCATTTCCATTGACAATTTATCCATTTCTGTGCATTCAAATATTTTTTGAATTATAATTTGATCTGGTGGAATATTTGGTTGATTCCAGTTCTGCGCAATGACAATTATGGTAGCAGTATATATATGTAATATGATGTATTGTGTGTTTTTTTCTAGTTTGTCTTCCAGGGTACCCAATAGAAAAAGTTCTGGTTTCTTTTTTGTTTTCTGACCTGTTATCTCCTCTTTCCATAGTTTAATTTTATTCCATAACCTTCTAATCTTTGGACAGGTCCACCACATATGATAATATGAGCCCCGTTTGTGACCACACCTCCAACATTCCGGGAATCTGTTTGGGAACATCTTGGCCAATCTCACTGGTGGTAGATGCCATCTGTAGAACATTTTGTAGAGGTTTTGTTCCTCAAAAGCAAACTATTTTTTTCCTTTTTTTATTTTTAGGAAAAAAAA